>VNJO01006811.1:0-82047 GCA_008042535.1 Drosophila tani | reverse complement strand
GGACATTGGACCCTGGCGAGCCGTGTGCAAAAGAGGGAAATAACGGAACCACGCCGCAGCCTATAAAAGGACGACGCAGGCGCAGCTCGAGACCCACAACCAAGATACGCGAGCGAGAGTAAACACAGTCAACCAAGATACGCGAGCGAAAATACTGAGAGACAACCAAGCGAGACCAGATAACCAGACAACGAGATTCAAGTGCGAGAATTCAATCGAGTGCGCGGCCGTGAGAGTACCGAGTAACCGAGTGCTCAACGCCCAGATCAAGATACCAGAGTCAAGACGCTAGGCCAAGGCTGAGACTGCAACGGTGAGATCTGCAGGACACGGAGATTGGAGGAGAGACAAGTGCTGGACAGGAGCAGAATCGAGCGAAGGACGAGCTACGGCAAGGTGAGCGCGGATCAAGAGTTTGTGCCAGGCGTCGGGGTTACAGTGGACTGACGACAAGGCTGGATCTTCGGATTTGACCTGTCGGGACATCTGTGCTGACGATAAGGCTGGATCTTCGGATTTGACCTGTCGGGACATCTGTGCTGACGATAAGGCGGAATCCTCGGATTTGACCTGTCGGGACACTTGTTGCCCAGGCTAGAGCCAGACCGACCTCAGGGAACACGACGAAACAGGTGATCCCAGGATCGTTCTGGTCGGACCCGAAGGGAAGGTTGTACAGACTTTTGAGTCCTATAAGCCGGGTGGAACTGGAGAGACGCAGTTGGAGAACGACGCCGTAGGAGTCCGCAAGAAGCACGAGGAAGTACGAGAGCCAGCGACGCCGGAGAGGAGCGCCGCCGAGAAACGCACGAGGAAGTACAAGAGCCAGCGACGCCGGAGAGGAGCGCCGCCGAGAAACGCACGAAGGAAACCTTAAGCCGAGGAAGGCACGTCGCCGACCGGGCAAACCGCAACAGCCAGCTGACGCAGAACAATTCCAGCGAAAAGAAAAACTAAATAAAGTTTTCCGATTTGTCCCAATCGGATATCACTGCATTTTCTTGGGTCACGGGCGGTCACGCAATACAAATTTGGTGGGACGAACACACAAATTCTCTGAGCTAGTCGCGGCGTTTACGTAGCGATCAAACAGTTAAAAACAGTTCGTTACAATGTTGCGAAAGAACTGTTGCAGCATACAAAAAAAAGAACAGTGGTTTCCGTGTTTCACCCCATACAAATCTGAAAGGAAGACCGCAGGTATTGAGAATACATTCTTTACTCGCAGAGAACGCATAGAACTGTGTTTGTTGGAAGCAACCAGGTCCGACTGGGCTTTTTCGCCTCCAATATACCACCAAAGAACCTACATATGTATGTGTGTATATTGCATACATCTAACATGCATTAGTGAATATGTCTGTAATTTTTTGAGCAAGCGTTGGCAGCATAAGGAAACGTTACAGATAAGTACGTTCTTTTGTACAATACGTCCGACTGGAATATTGCATGCTTATAGCATATACAGTTTGTCAAATAATTCTATGTTCTATGATTTTTTTAAAGTTCTAAAACATAAAATTTTTTACTTTTCTTTTATAATTTTGTTTGCATATAAAAAACAAAAATTTAAATTATTATTGTTTTCCAACTTAAAAAATGGCATAGAACATTTTTTGCTTTGCAAAGAATTACTTGAAAAACTATATATGGATCTTATACTACGCAGTTTTACCATATAGAAAATTCCCACAAAAGGTAAACCAGCACAGAAAATTGTTATTTTTACTTATAGATTAAAAAAAATTCAAATTTTAAAATATAAAGCGTTTGTAAATATTTGAGTTTGTTTTGTTTTTATATTGGTCTTGGGCCGAGTTGTTCTTTTCTTCTTTTAATGCTCTTTTCAGCTTCTCATTTCTCAGTAAAATACTAAAATCTTCAACAGATTGACGGGGTAGCCAGAAAATTTATGCTCGCGATGATGGGAAATGCCAATATTTTATTAAAAAATGAAGTTATGAACTTACCATATTCCCTTTCGTGTAAAATACCAAAACGTGTCCAGTTTAGATAGCGTATAACATCAATGAAGGCTTGATTAACATATTCCTTCGATGGATAAACATTAATTGAAAAGTCATGGACGCTACGACCAATATTTGGAATATCTAAAGCATCACATATAGAATTTATATGCGTTGCCAAAACGGAATCAGTAGGACTAAAGACAGCTTGGACTCCAATGCGTAATAGATTGCATACTAAACAAAATATATCCAACATAAATTTGTATGTACATATTTATTTATTAAAACACTTTTTCTACTAAAATTAAACGATATTCCTTAAAAAACATTACCTTTTCTAACCGTCTCAAACGAATCAATATGGCTTACATATTCCACGTCGTAGTCAAGGATTGTTTCTGGTAATAAACTCTTGTCAGCATTTAATCTATGAATCGCGTACCGAAACGCCAACTCCGAATTATATTTGATAGGTTGCTTGGGAAATATAGCACCTAAATAATTATTTAAATATTATTATTATACTATTATATCAGATGCAGAAATATTACCAACTCTTACAACGGGTGGAATACTTGAAACACAGGAAATAAACCGAAGTAGTAGCAAACTTTTTGCAATTGAAAACATCGCGAGCACAACAACTGTTTGCAATTATTTATTTTCTTTCTTTATTTGCGTTGAAGAAGCCCGAAAAATGCAGATGAAGAGAAAAAAAAGAGGCTTTGAGATAAGGCTGCAGACACATTAATTTTCATAATTAAAATGATTATATTTGCTAATCTTTTATGTAAGTCAAATAAAAAATTTGGGAATGAATCTTTTCCAAACTTTTTAAATTACAGATAAGTATAAATATAATCAGCTTAAACCCGGTTTCCATTTGTCGATATTTTTGGCTTCAATATGTAATCGATAAAAAGTGACGCGTGCGTGTTTTTAGTAAAGGCTAGTACTCACTAGCGCTAAACCCTTAGCTAGCTAAAAGGGTTTAATCTTTCTAGTGTTGTATGGTGTTCACCGAAAATCCATACGAAACGGCCAAACGGCCATACTGTCAGCTATGTTTGTTTACAATTCAAATTAAAAACGAACAAATTACTTAACGTATGATAGCATAGTCAAAATTGTACGATCCCTTTTAAAGTTCTTGAACAATTTTAAGAATGGCACTTAGGTCCGAAGGAGTGCCGGTCAGGGGAACAGAAGCAGGCGGGTGAGAGTGTTCCCTAGATCTAAACCTGGCTCTCCTGCTATTGCCAAGACTATCAGGAAACTGCCATGTGCTAGGAGAAGCAGAAGGAGAAACCATAGTCGCAGTAGGTTTCCCAAGCACACCCGCGAAGGACAAGCCCTTGCGGACAGCCATGGCCGGCACAGCTTGGTTCCGGGCACGTGAACTTGGTTGACCGGGAGCTGCTAAGTTGACCACCCCAGATCATCGGTTATTTTATTTGCGGATGAATACCGGACAGGTAGCGTCCTAGAACCTACACTATACAGCCTCTTCCCACACGACAAGCCAAACCCGCCATCACAATCCCAGAATCTGATGCTCGCCAAATTTGCAGACGACACAGCAGCCTTATACAGATTCACTTGCATCTACAAAGTCACTGACAAACTCCAGACATACTTGAAGAAATTTGAAAACTAGGCATGTATGTAGATGGAACATTCAATCAACTCAGCAAAGTGGGCAGTGGGGACACACACAGTTAAAAAGGACTCCTGCCCAGGATTATTTCTACACAGACAGCTTCTTGATCAAAAAAGGGATCACAAATACCTTGGAGTGACCCTAAACTCTCGACTAACGTTTGCAAAGCACACCAAGATAATCAAAAGCACACTAGAAGAAAGGCCATGAAGCAATCCTTTCTTCTAGGTCACAATAACCATCTAAGCCTAAACAACAAGGTTAGGATTTACATATAAAACCAGACTTGCCCCTACGTGGAGGTACGGAATCCAAGTTTATGGAATCGCTGGCAAAACTAATTTGCATCGTATTAGAGTGTTCCAGAACAAGATGGTGCGTAAAATCACAGGAGCAGAATGGTTCATACGAAATGTCGACATTGCCAGGGACCTCAAAGTCCCCATGATCGGGGACGTCATCAACAAAGCCGCAACATACCAAACTAAACTGTCTTCCCGCCCAAATGTTCTGGTTAGAAGACTACTAGAACACAGAACCAGAAGAAGACTTACAAGAAGATACCCTATAGACTTACCACACAGAATAATATAAATCTTCACACCTAAAACTAACATACTCCACTAATTTGTAACCTATAACTTTTTCTCAATCATTCCTTCACAATTGTATTAATCAGGGAACGGAACAGTTATAATATTTAAAATAATAATTATAAAATAACAGTTATTTTTGATTAAAAAAATAATAATTGCAAATTACTGTTATTTTTGATTTTTAAAAAAAAAGCTAAAAATAATTCTTATTTTTCAATTTTTATATAAAAGTTAAATTATAACTGTTATTTGTTTTCTTTTGGTGTAAAATCTAAAATAACTGTTATCAATTTTTATTTTAAAAAGTTGAAAATAAAAAATATATACATGCATACATACATCAAACAAAAGGCATTGAGAAGTAGATTGAAGATAGCCTTCGATCTTTCAAATATACCGCGCCGTTCTAAAGTTATAGCAATTTAATTTTTATTTTAAAAATTATTTTTATTATTTAAAAATTGAAAATAAAAATTTATAAATACTAAAAAAATGAAAAATAACTGTTATTTATGATTAAAAAAAAAAAAAAAAAAAAAAAAAAAAAAAAAAAAAAAAAAAACAGTTATGATTCAACTATTATATAAAAATTGAAAAATAAGAATTATTTTTAACTTTTTTAATAAAAATCAAAAATAACATTTAAAAAATATTAATAAAATCAAAATTGAATATAAAAATTTATCCTGGTTCTGCAAAGTCCTTTCAAAAATAAGGTACGCATACTTTTCCTATCGTCGGAGTCATTGTTTTTGGGTCCAATTTTTATTTATCTCATAACTGTTATTTGCGATTCCTGGTATTAATCCATTGCCCATTGCACTCCGCCCTACACTATTGTAAAAGTTACTACAAGATAGTAACAGAAAACAATAAAATACTGTGTCTACATTAAACACAGCAAAAACATAAAAAAAACATTCCGTTTTTGAACATTTTTTTTTCAGCGGTTTCAAAGAGGTATACAATACCATTTGATCAAGATATAAATGGTTCTGATCGGACTATCGTAGCAGATTTTCCATTCTACGGCTCTATTTAGTAGTCACCTTGCGCACCTCAGTCTCGTACGTGGACTGTCCACAGTGATGAGATTTTGGTATCACGCATTCAAAAAAATTAACAAAAAACGAGAAAGAAAGCTAACTTCGGTAAACCGAAGTTGGTATACCCTTGCAGTCTGCAATTGGATCATTGAAAATCGAACCATTTTAGTAATGTTGAAAAAACATCGAATTTTGTAAATTTTACATTTTCATATAAATCGACCGATCGCTTCTATGGCAGCTATATGCTATAGTTGTCCGATTTTAATGAAATTATAATTCTAGAACCATAAAAAACACCTATATCTTGAAATTTATAGAAATACGTTGAAAAACAGAGAAGTTAAAATTTGTTTACATTAATTTCGCCATTATTCCTATGGTAGCTATTTATTTCGGTTCCGACATATATACTGCGTGCTAAAGAAATAAGACTATGCTGAAAATTTCAGCTCGATAGCTCAAAAACTGAGAGACTAGTTCGCGTAGAAACCGATAGACGGACAGACAGACTGACTTGGCTAGATCGACTCGGCTGGTGATGCTGATCAAGAATATATATACTTTATGGGGTCGGAGATGCCTCCTTCACTGCGTTGCAAACATCTGGTCAAAATTATAATACCCTCTGGAAGGGTATAAAAAGACTAAAAATAAAACTGCCGCGATCAGGAATCGAACCATGGCTTTTCCGCCAGGCAACTCGTTTGGTTGCAAACGGCTGGTCAAAGCTGCAATAGGTTTACTCAAAAAAATAGGGAATTGGAAAAAAGCGAATTTTCCAAACTTTTAGTGGGCCGACCAATAATTATTTTCGGTAATTTTCTATTAGCGAAGCCCCTTCTAAAAAATTTAAAAAAAAACACATACTATAGATAGGGCGTGCTGCAACATACATTTGGGTATAAAAATTATGTTGGGGACGCTTTTAGTTTAGTCACAATAAATCTTTAAAGTTTAGCCTAATTCCCATACAAAATGCGTAGCATACACGCACACTGACAAATCATGAATACACAAAGTTTAAGCGCCTGTCTGTGTGATCGTCGCGGTACAGTGGTCTGTGAAGCTTAAAATTTTTGTTAAATTGTGCTCAGGGTAAATACTATATATGTCGATTTTTTGTTATATATACGACTTACGACGACTTACAATTGGATGTATATTATTACTTAGCTACATTGTCCCTTGGATACAAAAATTAACCAAAGTATTTATGTATATATGTATACAAACTAAGTGCGTACCTGAAAATACTTCTAATTGGTTTAGTAATTAATTATTCTTTGTTTTGATTGTAGGTTATTAGGCCCAGCTGATTTTTGACTTTGACATTAAACGAAAATAAGGACATGAAAGGTCCTTTATAATTTTATATATAAAATAATCTTATAATTGAAATACAAAAAAAACGGAATTAAAAAGTAGTTAATTACTACGTATTTTACGTTGTCAAATTTTTGTTTTATTTATATTTCACGCATAAATTTGACCAAAATTTTAAGCTTCGCAGACCACTGTACTTTATGGGAATAAGGCTAAACTTTATTTATTGTGACTAATCTAAGAGCGTCCCCAACATAATACGTTAAATCACCCCAAATCAATGGTTTTTTTAAATTTTTTGGAAGGGGCTCCGTTAATAGAAAATTACCTTCTTTCTTAGCCTTTAAAGCCTAGCACTAAACCCTTAGCTAGCTAAAAGGGTTTCATATTGCTAGTGTGACCGGTATTATGGTGTTCACCGAAAATTCTTACAAAACGGCCAAACGGCCATACTGTCTGCTGTGTTTGTTTTCAATTCAAATTAAACGCGGCCAAACGAACAAATTACTTAAATTATGATTTCCAAAGCCGCGGACCAGCTCCCGATGCCGCCGACGAGGGCGTTGTTCGTTGAATTTTCTTATTTCCCTGTGAAATCACATATTTTAAGACTTAATTTTTTTTTTTTTTTTTAATTATGGTCAATATTCCATATAATTGAATCTTCTTTAATTGTATAATATTTTTTCCCCGCTGGAAAATCCCGCCATAGGGTTTTGTTTCCAATTGCATGTCTCCATTTCGCAATGGTCACGGGGAATTATCAGATATTTCCTTCCTCACGCCTTCCACCCTTGCGACGACTCAGCCGCTTTAAAATATCTAGCGCGATGTTCATTCTAGTATATTCTAGTATTTCTCTTAGCTCATCTGCGTACCGACCTTGCTAAGAGGGGCCGAAAAAGTGTATTTGTCTCTCGTTCGCACTCATTTGGTTGCTAAATTTTAGTGCTGGTGAGTACAAGCTTAAAGACGCAAGAATTGGCGTCGGAACACGGCCAGTAAAATAAAGAGAGATACATTTCGCTGGTCAATAAGATTTTGCAGGTAAATAACATTCGACAGGTCAATAACATTTGGCAGGCGCACTTAGGTTAATTTTTAAATTCATTTTAAATTTATTTGTCGAGCTTTTAAAGTGTATATCCCCGTTTTATGTAACTGCTGCGGCTTAACAAAGAAACCAAATAAAGCCCCATTGAATTGGATCAAACTCCACCGCCCACCCATTAAACTGATTTGCATTGTTAATAATATGCAAATTGAGAACGCCTTTTATTATTATATGTACATACATACATATATGTATAGTATAACGGCAAAATAACATAAATGGTAAAACTAAAGTCGAGTGTGATCGACTGTGAGATACCCAGTACCTAAAGCATTGTGGGTGAAATTAAATAGCCCATGAACATGGAAAAAAGAAAATGTTAATAAATGAAGGTAAATGTTGCTAGAAACATGTTGAACTACACCCAATAGATGCAAATGTTGCTAGGAACACTCAAAACAGACAAATGTAGCTAGGAACATGTTGAGCAACACGCATTGGCGCTGTCAACACAGAAGAAGAAGAAACAAACACAGAAACTTTATTGTTTAATAACTTTCATGTTTATTATCCGATTTTACTCAAACTTTCAGAAAATATAATTTTAGCTGGCAGGTTTGTTTTCGCTCCGTTTACTACGCAGATAACTTGTTTTTATTGTTTCTCTTCTGTTATAATATATAGATAGTACGAATGGAATAAAAAAAGAAAGATTTTTCAGTTTGTTTTATTATTCTATTATGAAATTGTTTTGATATAAAATATAGCAAAATTTAAAAAGAAAAAAAAAAACAAGAAAGAAAGATAAATTCGGTAAGCCGAAGTTATTATGCCCTTGCAGTCTGCAATAGGATCATTGAAAATCGTTCCATTTTAGTAATGTTGAACAAATATCGAATTTTGTAAATCTTACATTTTACATGTAGAATTTTACATATTCATATAGATCGACCGATCGCTTCTATATCAGCTATATGATATAGTTGACCTATCTTAATAAAATTAAAACCGTAATTCTTAAACCGTAAGAAACCGATGAAATGTCCGACAGTCGGACATGGCTAGACCGACTCGGCTGGTGATGCTGATCAAGAATATATTTACTTTATGGGATCGAAGATGCCAGCGTGGCAATTATTATGGCAAAATTATATTACCCTCTGCAAGGGTATAAAAATGATTTTCGGCTTATAAAACTGTCTACTGTGCGCTGCTAAGCACTGCATTTCAACGACTACAAAATCTATACGTTACATATTAGTTTTTTTTTAAGGTTTGATTTTAATTTAAGCACCTCTAAGATCGGTAGTGCGAATTTAAAATAAAGTAAGTCCAAAGAGGAGAAAAAAGAAGAAGTCAAAAATAACTTATTACCACCGGCCGAAGGCCAAAGTAACTATGGCCGAATTCCTCCCTGTAGCCTAAGTTTACAATAAATAAATAACTGAATAAAAATATTAGAATAAAAAATAATAATAGAAATGATGTTTTAATTCAAAATCTTTAAAAAGAATGAAAATCGGCTAATTTGGCCCGAGTGTTGCTATATAGTTGCTATAGATATAGTGGTAGATCAGACCACTATACCGTTCCAACTTACATACAATATACATACATACTAATAGAAAGAAGACTATCTGCGAAGTTTCATTCAACTAGCTCAAAAACTGAGAGACTATTTTTTGTAGAAACAGACTGGACATGGCTAGATCGATTTGTCTGGTGATGCTGATCAAGAATATATATAATTTATATGGTCGGAGATTTCTCCTTCTGCCTGTTACATACATTCTCGGTTGGCCCTATGGATACCGGTTATAAAAATTGGCTGACTTGCCTAAAAATGGCTAAATCTACGCCATAAGGTCAGCACACATTCCTCTCTCGTATGTTTCTCTTTTAATGCATTGCGCATGCTCTGCGCTTCTTGGAATTCTTGGAATTCGGAATTATACAATATAAAAATAAGCATTTTTCATTCGTTGCTGTGTACAACAATCTAAAATAAATACTTTGTTTAAACATTTTAAAATGTTTTCGTTTTCTTAAGTTAAGCTTTAATAACATCTGTTTAATGAATGTGGAAGCCACAATTAAGTATGTTTGTTTAAAAATGAGACCGAAAAAAGTCAAGCTTCAACGCATTCTATAAATAATAACAAAGCATAATAAAGATATGCTGAATCTACATATAAGTTAAAGCCGAAAAGTATACTATTGAGGCGCGTGTGTTTTTGCATTGTATCTTCTTATGTATGCATGCTCAGGCCCATATGGATGCATGCATGTAAAAAACAAAAGTTTATGTAGATATGTATGTATGTGTATTTGTGTAAAATTACAAGTGCTTATGAATGTACATGAGTGTATTCTACATTAAAATACCAATAATGTTGATCCATTAAACAAGACTATAATAAATTAATAAGGTATAATGATGACAAAGTAAAAATGAAACAAAATGAAAATTTACATACATATGTACATACATATGCACATGCTAGCGAAGTTCACTCCCGTATTAAGAACAAAATATACATACATATGTACTTACATACATATGTTAAATTTATATTAATTACCGATTCAGCCAGGAGAACAATCTGTTCGTATCTGTTGTCTTGTCTTTGACAGCAGCTGATCACCGATTAGAAACTGTAGATATACATACATCCACATACATACATAGATACATACATACATATGTAGAAAGGATGTTCGTTCATATGGATTTCCAAATCCTGGCTGATGACTAAATATGTGCATTTTACAGTACAGATAAAATCAGAAACTTACAAAAAAAATTTAATTATTTTAAGAAAAATTTCTTAACAATATGTACATAGATATGTAAATACATTTTAATAGTTACAGGTATCTCTGTCCGGCGCTACAATGTCATCGTACCACTTGAGTCATAAGCGAGAACGGTTCGAAGAAATAATTGGTTCCAGATAACAGCAAACGATTAATTGTTCTTTTGAAAACATAATGACGGTGAGTACTTGGCACAATGTCTAAAGAATTTTATAAATAATTCATATGTATTTATTATTTTGTTTAGCACTACGCAAGGCATGATGACTACTTTATGAATAGACAAAACGGTGCCTTAACTTCAGACACCGGTCATAATTCTTATGGAAAACAAAATAGTAACAGTAGCACATATTATAGTGATAATACACTCGAACCAGAACCAGAATATAGTGATACCATACCAACAACAACTGACAAAAGTCACGACTATGAATATTATGAATGTTATGGATCAAAGTCGGAAGTTTACCAGCAGGAAATTGATGTACAGTCTTCAGTTGACAATTGGTTTCAAAGCAAAACATCTAATGAATATGGTTATGGTGGAGGGTATGAGTACGCAACTGTACCAACAGTTAAAGGTACTTCAACGAAATTATTGCCAATGCTGCCAGTTAATGAGAATAGCAATGGTACTGGATCTGATATTAATAGTATGGAGTTAAATTTGCAAGGTATGTGCGTAGAAACGAGACAACAGCATGTAGATGGCAGTTGTCATGTGTTACCACAGTCAGGTGTTGTAAACGAATTGCAAAATATCTACACAAATAATTTAAATGGATATTATGCGAATTATTCTTTAAGTTCAAATCAACATTTAATAGGATTCGATACTGAAGATATATCGGAATGCAACACTGCACAAGGTACAGGTACCGTTACACCATACGGCGTACCTAGGCCGTACACTTCAATGTTGCCATTAGATTACAGTGCGTATCAGGAGTGTAATTACAGTGCTGACAATCTATCAACATATAGCGATACACCTCCGATAAGTAATACCCAGCTAAAACTGCAAAATCAAAGAAAAATTTCATTAATGATGGCAATGACTACGGCTTCTGTGATAGCATCTGGTGAGACTAGAGTGCCCGTTCACTCAATGCATTCAAAGAAACTGATACCAACTGATTATAATAATGTCACTACAATTGATACATTTTTGGAGAAAGAATGCAGTGAAACAGGCACTCTAGCTGCTTTGAGTGCTATGACAACAACGACGACGATTCCACCAAAAACTAGAAAATTGCCAAAACTTCTACCAACGACGCCGCATAACAAATCATCGTTTCATTCTTCAAACATCACAACAGCTACCGATGCGACACAACCTTCCTCACCATTATTGTATTGTACGGGTTCGACAACAACCGAGAAAACTCATCGGCCTAAGCAGCTACCAAAGTTGCCAACTCCTATTTTGGCTCAGACTAAAAATTCAATTTATCCGACGTCTTCACCATCAGCTGCATTATCATTAAATCCATTGGGAGAAAATACAACATCTCCACTACTTTCGCCAACGGCTTCTGACAGTAAAACACTAACCATGAAAGCGGTTAGTGAAGATAATCAAGAATTTGAGTCAGACATAAAACATTCATCCCCCAATCGGTGTTCACCAGAAAAGCTTCCATTAAATGTTATTAGCCAGGACTTTGCTACTGATGAAAATAAGAAACCAGTTTTATCAGATTTAGACATTGATACCAAAGTTTATTTAGAAATTAAAAGGCCATCCCAGTCTCCGGATCAATCTTCATTTATAAAGCCTGAATCAGAAGCTTTATTTAACATATCTGATTATCTGAAGCCTTATACATTTTTTGACACTAATAATTTTTGCGGTGGAGAAGAACAACAAAATCCTATTATTACCAATACTACTGCCAGTACTTCGAGCATTAAAGAAACCTGCTCAGACAATGAAGAACTGATCAGTAACGTAGGGAATACTACACTATTACCGAATTTTACAACATGGAATTATCAAGGATCTGAATTGAAACCAACGACCACAATTGAAGCTGAATCAATTATGCTGTCATTTAGTAGTTCCCTCATTAAAACTGACTTTGAATATTCAAGTATAACAGGTACTCCTCAAGATATCGACACAACTGATTGTAATCGCTCTTACAACACGTTCACACCAACAGTTTCAAGCATAAACAATTCTACAGTCTTGCCAACTATAAATAATGGGACAGCGCTACAATTCACAAATAATCAGACGGATATAGTGTTGCCATCTATAAATAATCAACCAATTACAGTGTTGCCAGTAACGATAACTCCAAGCCGCGAAGCTTCCCCATCGCCATCAACGTTGACATTAACATCGCCATTGTCTTCAATAATTGGACCTCCTATAATATCCTATAACGATTATATGAAACAATTTGATTTACCAGATTTGCCACAGCCAATTGTTCAACTGGATACGTCTGGAAAAGATAACTCTGACTCTTTTGCAATTATTACTGATACTTCAAACATAACACCTAATGCTTTTAATAAAGAGTTAGATAATGTTACAAGCGAAGCTATTGAGACGGTGCCAGTGCCTTCGTATCTATCAGAAATTGGTGCATATAAATGTCCCAGTTTTTCATCAACCATTAATGATATCGAACCAATTGACACCATAGTATGTTCAGTAGACTCTCCAACAAAACTCACTAATTATGACTTAACAACAGAAGCAAAAGATAACAATTCTTCAGCTTTCGATGACACCTTCTATGACAGTTTTAATGTTGATATTAAAGAACTGACGGCATCTGTTGCAAATATTAAAACAGAAACCGATATTATAACGGCAAATGTGGATAATAACAGTATATCATTTATAGATCATAAGACGCCATATGAATTTACTAATGAAAAGACAAACATTGACATGAATCAAAACCTCAAGAGCTCTGGACTTGGTGCTTATTACAAGCCTTCGCAGACACAACAAACAGCAAAAGTCATGGCATCTGCGGCAACGAGTGTTCTCGGAGGCTTTTCTAAAGGCCTGAAAGGTGGCTTGGACGGCGTTTTCAGTGGTGTCAGTGGTGGTACAAGCGCTTCAACAACAGTTGATATCAACAACACTCAACAGCAAAACCCCAACAATACCAAAAAAGGTTTTAGTTTTAATTTGGCATCAAAGCTAGTGCCCAGTGTAGGGGGGTTGCTCTCCAGTTCAGGCTCCAAAGTAGCCGCAAAATCGGAAGCGGAAACTTCTTTTCTTCCTGGAAATGATAGCCGCAGCACTTATCTTGACATCAGTTCTTCACCTTCAAATCTTTATGAAAATAAAGAACAAGGATGCTTATATGGAACAACTGCGCAAGAGTCTTCTTTCTATAAAGAACCATCATCAATTGTGCCAATAAATCTGCCAATTTGTGACAATTATAATGAAACCTATGATGAAGACATAAATTTAAATGATGAAATGATGCTGAATGTGGGAATGTACGATCATGAAAATGAATATGGTTTAATGGAGGAGCCGCATCCATATTCACTAGAAGTATTAAACAGAGACGATGGATATCATATCGCCCAAAAGGATATTACAAATGAAACGAGTTCGATTATAGAACAATCTGTATTCCATGAATCTACGACGAAAAAAGGGGGTATAAAATCTGGTGGAATGTTCGGTTCAATTTTAACAAAGGCAGCTGCAGCCGTTCAATCAGCAACGCAAGCTGTAAATCAAGGTGCATCTTCAGTAGCATCAGTTGTTGCACAAAAACCATCGACAACAGCATTATCCACCCCAATCCACAATTCGACATGTCCTGACATCTCCACCTCTTCAAATCCGGAAACAAAAATGGAAAATTTTGATTACAACGTTCAACAAACCAATCAAGATACAACCCAGTCGAGCTCTCATTACTTAACTACTGGCGATGACTATGAAAATAGTAATGTGAAATTGAATGACTATACTAATAATATTACTTATAGTACAGAAATTAGTAAACCAGTCTCAATGTCTTACCATTCAAATGGTAATCAGAGCACAAAAATCTTACCAACGGTGCCGTTAGCGGGAACCACTGGCAAAAAACTGCCCACCATCAATGGTAAGTCGGGGCTAATGCTAATTAAACAGATGCCAACAGAGATCTATGACGATGATTCCGAGGTTGATGATGAATTATTAGATCAGGTCGGTCAGATAGCAGTTCGAAATTCGGAACCGAATTACCACATTGATAGTGTGCAGAATGATTACTATATGGATCTCCAGCAGACGACACCGTCTACAAATCAGAGTCAGCGCACGAACGGTTATTATGAGCATGTCAATAATGGTTATGACTATCGCGAGGACTACTTTAATGAGGAGGATGAGTATAAGTATCTCGAGCAAGAGGAACAGCAACAAAATCAACCTAGAAACAAGAATAATCTAGCACAAAAACAGCAATCATCATTAGATTTCATTGACGAAGAACAGCAACGGGACAATGACGACGATGACTTTATTTACGATAACGATAACTACCATAGCGAAGAAGATAGCGGCAATTATCTAGATGAAAGCTCTAGTGGTAGCGTTGGTCCCATACAAAATCGACAACTATTAAAAATGGAAGTTCACAAAGACTCTAACGGAGAGGCGCCCATGCCCGATTCCGGCATCCCATCTGCGACAATTGTAACCCTCCATAAACAAGATAGTATTATAGTTGATCAAGATCATATTGATCAAGCAACAACGTTAAATCTAGCGAGTTTTATAAATGACCCAGACCTTATTGATCGAGATGAAGAATTAAACGATCAGTTAACCGATCTTAATGATCTGAGTAAGATAATATCGCAAAAGAAGAAACCTCTACTGCTGCGCGGGGAAACTGAAGAAGTTGTAAGCGGACACATGCAGATGATCAGACAACCGGAAATTACAGCGAAGCAACGATGGCACTGGGCTTATAATAAAATTATTATACAGCTAAATGTAAGTACAACATTCTTCTCACTTTCTTCAAAATATCTTGCAATATATTTAAAATACTCGCGGGTGTGCTTAAAATAAATATATATTTATTACTAGGGGACACAGCGACAATCTTTTCGCCTCAATTTGAACACCTTAGATTAACTCCAAAAAGGAAATTAAACAACCAATATGTCAAATTATAGTCGACCGATTTTGATCAAATGAAAATTACTAACATTACTGGAGGTGTGCAAAATATTATTTTAAACAAACAAAGTCGTTCAGCCGATTTCCCAGGTTGTCATATAAATTGACCGATCGCTCCTATCTGAGCTAAATACAGTAAAATACAGTCGTTCGATTTTGATAAAAATTGGAACGTTATTTTAAAAACGCCACAAATAATAAAAATGTATCTATTATTTGTCACCAAAGTTAATAACATAATCTTTTGAAGTTTATGGTGCCATCGCCTTATGACAGAGTTTTCATTAGTGGCTTGTCAGCAACCATAGGGTTTTACCTAAGTGCTAGCAAGACAACTTTCAATGGACAATTAAAGCATTGACAAACCAGAAAGGAAGCTAACGTTGGTAAGCCGCAGTTTGAATACCCTTGCAGTTTGCAATTGGATCATTGAAAATCTATACATTTTGGTAAAATTGAATAAATATCGAAGTTTGTAAATTTGGTTTAACATTTACCTAAACATTTCAAATTTTACATATAGAATTTTACATTTTCATATAAATCAACCGATCGCTTCTATGGCAGCTATATGATATAGTTGCCCGATCTTAATGATATTAA
The DNA here is from genome assembly GCA_008042535.1 of Drosophila tani. Taxonomy (NCBI): domain Eukaryota; kingdom Metazoa; phylum Arthropoda; class Insecta; order Diptera; family Drosophilidae; genus Drosophila; species Drosophila tani. The sequence goes on along the minus strand of VNJO01006811.1, from coordinate 65,802 downwards.
AACCGTAATTCTAAAACCGTTTAAGCAGGTATATCTCGAAACTTATTTAAATTTATAAATAGGTTGAATAACAGAGATGAGATGCTATCTATTTTTTCTAGTCATTTCCCGATCATTCCTATGGCAGCTTAGGATATACTAGTCCGATTTCGGCCGTTCCGGAATATATACTGCAAGCAAAATAAATAAGACTATGCTGAAATGCTGAAAAACCTAATGCTCAAATACTGAGAGAATAGAATAGTATAGTATAGTATATATAATATAATATAGTATTTATGTTTATTTTAAATAAAAAATTATACAGAGTTTTCAAGCAATGCTTTAACTAAATTTTTACAATTTTTTTAAATTTAATTTTTTTTTTAATATTGCCATCTTAGTTGCCCCCTCTCTTGCGAGTAGTGCCCCACGGTGACCATCAAAGCAGCCATCTGGATCATCTAATATCAAAAAACCAAAAGCTCTGATTTTCGATAAAAAATTAAATGTTAATTGTTAAAAAAATAGTAATTTTTAACAAAAACCAATATCCTTCAATATCCAATATAACTTCAAAATTATTTCTCGATATTTCTAAGTGCTCAATTAAAGCCCAATTCACACTACAGTGATTTTTGGGGGAATGATAAGAAGATGGTGAAAAATTGAATTCGTGTTCACATTACTTCTGGATATCCAGCGGCCCATTAGGCGGCCTCGACTGAATTTAGCAGTCGTGTCCGACGAAACTTCTTTCTTTGGAAGAATTATATTTTTTGCATTGGCTGAAACATCATCTTATTGGTAACCTTTCGCAGGACAGGTGCTGTCTGCAGTTCCTGCAATTTTCGCGTCGTGGTGGCTGCATAAGGATGTACGTTATTTGCTTGCACGGTTATTCCTCTGTATTGTGGCCATGTCCGTGGGACGGGCAGTGGGCTGGATTGCGATGAGGGCATCGATTAGGTTCTTGGCATTAGTCTTAACCTCTACGATCCACCCTTCATCGCCGCACAGTGGCTCGTTTTCCAAAAAGTCGAATTTCGTGTTGTTTAATTAAGCAAAACTTTTGATACCATTCAATTAGGAACTGATCAAGCTATCCAAAAAACAAAATTTTAAAATTTACAAAATTTTTGTAGTATTTATAATCGCTGCTCAAAGTTGAAGAATTTTTCTGTATTTGAAGAAAAGTAAAAAACGCGATAAATTGGCAGATTTAAATGTTTAAAATTTAAAAAACTTAATACATAATTTTTTTTTGAGATTTGCATACTTTTATAAAAAAAATGAAGTATATAACTTTAATAGTTCAAAAATATTAATTTTGCAACGTGACATCAACTGATTCCCACACATGGTGATGGCGGGCAGAGTGTGCTCGCGGGTTTGGGCATTCTTGCAGATGCCAGCCTCGAAAACAATGGTACCGGTGGCCACGATCAGCACAGCGCAATCGGCCTGCGAAGGTGCCAGTGATCATGTTTATTCTAATATTGGTAGAGAATCTGTCAATAATAAAAGTAAAACAAAAATTACCAGTTTCCTTTCCCGGAATAGCAACGTTTCCATTGTGAATGGCAACATTTGAGTGGTGGAACCACAATTATCGTATATCGGCTGGGTGAAACAGCCGGATATAGGAACTTAAAAAATTGATGGTGGTTGCTGCGTGTTTGACTTAGTATATTTTTGGTTTATGTAAAATTTGGTTTAATAATTAGGAAATTTTTGCTTGGCTTTTTTGAGATTTTCAGCAATAAGAAGTCTTTTTGCGCCTAAATTACCTGTTTTGAAAGCAAATGTTTACAGCGATAAAATATACAGCGGCTCCGGAGAAGCAAGTTTTAAAATTCTGTCATGGCTTCGTAATAGCTCCGCTTTTAGCTTATATGCACCGATCTTATTAAAATCAACCGCCTTCACTTTTTCGGTGAGAGCTGTAGCTAGGTGATTGGCTGAGGAAATTACCCCACTTGACCTTGCAGATTTCATGAATTTTGGCGTTTTTGTCAATTTTTTTCGTCCTGGAAATGAAAATATGTAATTTCTTCTCACTCTGTGTGTTTGCTTTTGACAGTCTATAGCTTTCGCTTAAGCGGATTCGCAGTTTAAACAGAGTCGCGACAACTTTTCGTAACTGTCACTTTAAGCGGCAGTCTAAATAGGGTATTAGTAAATTTGGTACGGCATATTCATCACCATCATGAACGGTCGACTGTAGATGGTCTGTAGATGGTCTGTAGTGTGAATTGACTCTTAGGAAAGGAACTTACGAAATATCGCTTAATAATCGATATTTTTCGGTATTCTTTTTATAGTAGCAGCAGCTGCAGGACAAGGAGCAGCTCGTCCTCGTCGGCGGCATCGGGAGCTGGCCCCGCGGCTTTGGAAATCATAATTTAAGTAATTTGTTCGTTTAATTTGCTTGTTTCCATGTGAAATCACAGATTTAAAGACTTCATTTTGTTTTATTATTTTTTAGTTTTTTTATTTTATGGTCAGGATTGCATATAATTGGATCTTCTTTAATTGTATTGTAAATAAATTAATTTTTCCCCGCTGGAAAGTCCCGCCAAAGGGTTATGTTTCCAATTGGCTGTCTCAATTTCGCAAGGGCCACCCTTGCGAAGACTCAGCCAATTTAAAATATCTGGCGCGATGTTCATAATAGTAAATCCTAGTATTTCTCTTAGCTCATCTGCCTAACGACCTTGCTAAGAGGGGCCGAAAAAGTGTATTTGTCTCTCGCTCGCACTCATTTGGTTGCTAAATTTTAGCGCTGGTGAGTACGTTTATGGGAGACCCCGTGTAAAAGAATAGACCATTCTCGAGAATGGAGCAGAATGGAGCAGTGGAACTAGACTATAACACATAAAATACATTTTAATTGTACTTTACGCGAAATTATTTTATTGGCGGCGACGGTTTTGACGTCACTATTATTTGCAGTACTGCAGTACACCCAATCAAATGCGTTCACATTAATTTTTCTTTATAAAGTTTGTTTACAAATCACATCTGGAAATACAAGTCAGTGTGACCCCTTTTGGCCATTTTCTTTTTCACACTGGTTGTCAAACGAAACATATCACAATTGCGCTCCCGGAATTCCGTCAGCTATTTTCGTTGATGTTAGTACTAGGCTGTAAATGACTAAAAATTCAGAGTGGCTGCGTGATGAATCAGTAATTAGTGATCAAGTTTGTCCCGGTAAGAGTAGTCGGGCTAAAATGTATCGGGTTTCGCGACAACAAGCGTAAAATATATAATAAATATTTGTTTGGAAAATATTTGTCCAAACATGGACAAACATGGTAAAATAAGAAATAAAATAATAAAAGTGTTTTTAAGCAGTGAGAGAGAGCTCGGGATCAATAGTCGAGAATCACTTTTCAAGAGCGCGTCTTTAAAATACGCAGACGAACGAAAAAAATTCGAGAATGTCGCAGGGAGAGACCTTTGGTATTTCGAGAGAATAAACACTTTAATATAACAGTCGTTCTCCACTATTGGGCTGTCACTTTATCTTACCGTTTCTTCACACATTTCGAAAATAAAGATTCCGCCAAGAACAATAATATGCACAAAGTCCAAAGGAGTTTAAAAGAGCAGTTAAAGTTATGGTAATTAAATTTGTGGAGACAAATTCAATAATAGGGGATTTAAGCAATATAAAACATTTGCATAAATAAAAGTCTGGAAGGAAATACCTCCCTCGATGCTGCTGAGAGCAGTGTCTGCACAAATCCTGTGGCTGCGGCAACCACCGCTGAATTCAAGTTTCTACAAACAGAAGCTGCCAGTAGAGCAGCCCTTGTCCTCGTTGTCGACCCAGGAAGAGGAGGCGATTGTACATGTTCGAGAGAATCTGGGCCACGGCGTCGGTGGCCATTGTGCGCAGATGAGCTATTCCAAAACGAAGCTGCAAATCGATGCATCTGCCTTGTCTTTGGAATGGATTATATGTCAACAAACATTAAACAGCTGAACAGCAAATACATATGACCGCATCGCCTCCCAATAATGCCGAAGATCGTTTTAAAAACGCGGTCACACTCAAAAGATTAAATCTTTTTGGGATTGCAAACTGTTTAACCGTCTAGGTTTTCGCCAGAACAAACTTGATTATTGATTGCTGATCCAGCACTGTTCTAGTGAACGCAACCAATGAAAACTTATTCACTGTGTCATAGCCGTATTAAGAAGAATTTTTGTTTGATAAACCGTAATTCTGAAGCGAAAAAAAAAGCGTCTGTCCATCTGTCGGTTTCTACGTGAACTAGTCTCTCAGTTTTTGAGCTTTCGAACTGAAATTTTTCAGCATAGTCTTATTTCTTTAGCACGCAGTATATATGTCGACGACCGAAATTGGACTACTATATCCTATAGCCGCCATAAGAATGATAGCGAAACAAATGTAAAAAAAAGTTCGAGAAATAGCTGTTTTTTTCTGTTTTAGAATTACGGTTTTAATTTTGTTAGGATTGGCCAACTATATCATATAGCTGCCATAGAAGCAATCGGTCGATTTATATGAAAATGTAAAATTTTACACATAAAATGTAAAATTTACAAAATTCGATATTTTTTCAACATTACCAAAATGGATCGATTTTCAATGATCTAATTGCAGACTGCAAGGGTATACACACTTCGGTTTACCGAATTTAGCTTCCTTTCTTGTTTTTTACTGTTATAGAATGGAATTGAGTTTATGCGCTACACAACTTAAAAATTTGATTGGACCTTTGTATGAAATAAGCTGTGAGCCACTGCTTGTGTAGCCTTCAAACACTCGGTGCGAAAAATAATTCAAAACTTGGTCTCAAAATTTGGACAAAAATACGGGGTGGTAAAATGGTCGTATTTTCAAGAGTGTTTTACCTCGGAGATAAGAAATTCAGAATAATTTCGGTAATCTCATGTTTATGTATACAGCTACTTTGATTAGCATTATTCAATACTCTGTGACGCTAACCCGCATTAAAAATGTAGTTGAAATACAAGTTAACAACATATGTATATATATGCATGTAAGTATGTATATACATACAGTTTCGGGTTAAATAATAGCACAAAATAAAATATTTGTATACACATTATAAAACTGTTTTATAAATTATTTAAATTTTAAAAGTTGTACATTTAATTTTATGTTTTATGGGTTTATAATATTTGCGCTATATAAAAATTAAACATCTATAAAAAACAAATTAGTTTAAAAGTAACGTATTGTTAAATATTCAATCTTTACAAGATTGACCATAACTAATCTGGGAAAGGATACATTTTCATTCGGCTTAAAATATATCACCTAGGGCTATTTTTTCACCGCGAAATGTAATTGATAAAGTTGCTTGTATTGTTCAGAATAATCACAATATGGTAACGAGCTTGTTTGTATACCCCTTGTTGAGGGTATAATAATGTTTCATTACTAATTATTGAAATTGTCTAAAAATTATCGAAATTAAATCGTGCTCCCACAAAAAATTCGTAACATCTTTTTTTAAATATAACAATTATTGCATTTTTTTTAAATATCTTTAAGGGTATGAAAACTTCAGTATTGTAAAAAATATTTATACATAGGTATATAAAGTCTCCTTTCCTTTTTCGGTATGGGCTTCAATCGAGTTATTCTTGAGCCTCAGTTGCGTTGCTTGCTATCAACCCGTCAACACGCCGCGCTTAAATTAACTTTTTATGTAAAAAATGTTCCCAATGATCAAAATCGATCAACGGCATTAATATGTCGGATCAAGACGATTCCCATGAAATACCCAGATGCGATTTAAAAAAAAAAATAGAAAGTGGTCAATATATAACGGAGCACACCCGTAAGCTCAGCAATTTTCTCAAATATCAAACTAAAAATGTAAGTCTCACGTAGGTTTGCGACATTAAGGAAAAAATAATTTAATTAGTTTCAAAATCGGCTCTCAGTTGAAAAGAATTATAACATTGCAATTAAGGAAAATAGTTGAAACGGTGTGCCGATTCTGAAACAACTTAAATTTTTTTTTAAATATATATTTACATATGTATGTACATATACATATATATTAACACATCACACTGTTTTAACAAGAAAGGAAACTAACTTCGGCAAGCCGAAGTTTATATATATTGCAGATCACTGTCCACGTAGTGACGATGAGCACCGAGACTGTGGTGCGCAAGGAGACTACTATATAGATTCGTAAAATTGAAAATCTGCTACGATAGTCCGGTCAGAACCATTTATATCTTGATCGAAAGGTATTGCTAACCTCCTTGAAACTGCATACTAAGATTTATCAAAAATGGATTAGTTCAGGAAAAATGGGAGTGAAAGTGCGAAATTGAAAATTTTGAATATTGAAATTGTTGGGGCCGGTGGAGCAGAACTCAAAAAAATTTTAATGTTGTTGTGATCTAGCTTCAAATACGCGTCGAATGACACCTCAATCATCCCGATCCGATACTCCGTTCAAGATATTTTGAAATAGTAATAGCTTTGCCTTAACATTATTTATCTAAATATTATATTTAAGAATTTATAATTAATATTAATTTTTTTTTCAAGAAATTTTTTTTAATTGCGATTTTGATAGTCACTGAAGGCCATATAGCCCTTGATATTGCTCACCTTTTCTCGAGATATTTCTCATTAAAATTAGTAGCAAAGATCAAATATACCTAACCTTTTACATGCCTACATGTCATATAGAGACGTGCACAATGCAATAATATTTATTTCAAGGTAAACTTAAAATAATTTAAATTTAAAAGAAAACGCTTACATTTTTTTTTTTTTTTTTTGATTTAATTTTTGCGTTTCCCGCTACAGAAAAAAAAAATCGATTTCTCGCGCCCATAACTTCTGAACGACTAAAGTTACAGAAACGTGGTATATGTCGTTGGAAAGGTATTTTGATATGATAATTACTTGGCCTTGGCAAAATTGATCTAAATAATATAGTAAAGAATTTATTTTTCTTTAAGATTTATAATTTTGTTTTGAAATGGTTTTTACGATTTTTACAGTCACTTCACCGTATAGCCCTTGAGATATTTTGGGGTACAATCTCCGAAAATTTGCTTTATCATCAAAATTAGTAGCAATGGTCGCGTTCACCAGAACAACACGATTACTGATTAGTGATGGATCAGTAATCAGGGATAAAGTTGTTCTGGTGAACGGTCATGATACATACGCCGTCCTAAAAATAATCGGCTTTAAACCTGTCTTTACGTCAAAAAAATGTGTATTTAATATGACGCCTCCTATTCTTGAAAAGGCGGGTAGTTAAATCCATTTAGTCCACTACCGCAATTGCATCACGGCACGCAGCATTCTTAACTACATCATAATTAACAAATTCTGACAGAACAGCTAATGATTCCACTGAATTCGTTATTAATAATTATATTCCCTTTGTGTTTGTTTTCGATATGTCAACCATCGATATATGTCACCAGCAATCCATCAGTATCGTATAAAGGTAGCGTACTATTTTAACGCTCCTTATTTCTGATTATGATGGTAAAAATGTTTGCATCATGATTAGTAATCATGCTCGTTCAGCACAACTATCGTATTAAATCCATCAGTGATCAGTTATCATGTTGTTCTGGTGAACGCAACCAATGATCCATTCCATATAGCTAACTTCTTATATGGATTATTTTTGTTAATTTTTAACAAATTTTAATTTTAAACAAAAACTTATAACAACAATGGGAGACCTATAAGTGTACATACATATGTCATTTTAAAAACTTCTGATACCAAATAAAAACACCTCCTAACGAGGTGAGATTAAAGTGACGATGGCACCTTCAACTTCTAAAGTTTATGATATCAAATTTTGTGACGATTAATAGTAACGTTAACAACTGCTTCCTTCACTGCAAACTTCTGGACAAAATTATAATACCCTGCAAGGGTATAAAAAGTTTAACATTTAACAAAAACTGCTAAAGACCGGTTCCTACGTTCTCTGTACAAATTTCGCGGAAAGATCAATTTCAACCGTGTCAATGAAAGCGCAAATTTTGACAAAGACCCGACTCCTGTCAAATCTTTTTCGACTCGGGGATATAATAGGCGATTTTAAAGAGGCCACTGAAGAAGAAGATAATGGAGTGTGTGCGTTGTGTGTGTTGAGCCTTACAGTACATTTCGATTTTTAACGGCGCTCTGTTATTCTTTCGCCATCTGTTTATTTACAGGAGGGTAGAATTTAAAGTTTATCTGGTCAGAAAGCTATAATGGACTTTAACTGTAATGGCAGAACCGCCCCTAAGTACAAAATATGGGTGATTTGAAGTCCACCATCATCTCATCTGTCAATATAAATGCATGAATTCGTCTGTGTGTGTAACCCAGTATGTGTTTTTTTATATGAATGTTTCATACACCTCAAGAAAATGTTTTTGTTTTTATGTTATCAAAATCGGTGGACTATTCTAGTTGTCATAGGAAAGGTTGGGTCAAATTTTCAAACTACAAGGGTATATAAAAGTTGGCTTTTTTCTCCAAATAAATCCACATTTCAAAAATTCGAGCAGCACTAACAGACATGCGCAGACGTTTTCTTAGCTTTTATACATACACTCTCAGTTCTCTCTCAGCAGTGTTCTGTATTCAGGGAGCTTTTTGTACTAAAAGAACTTTAGTTTTTAGTATGTAAACGTCCACAGCGAAGGAACACACATGCTTATTTTCTGTGTGGCTCCAGAAAAACCAAGCTAGGACGCAGCAACAAAGCACCATTTACTTAGTTTTGTATAGTATATATTTTAACGTTTTTCAAACAACATCACAGCGAGTATTATTATTTTTGCATTCGGAATATATTTTTAACGTATTTAAGTCAAAATAATATGCGTTTTAATATAAAGTTTCACATGGTTGCGATTCCACAAATTTAACGGTTTCACATATATGTATGCACATACATATAAACAAGTTTATGTACAAATATAACTGTTCTGATGTACATAAAATTCAACAGAATTTTGCGATTTTGCGATACAAAAAATTAACAAAAATAGTTTATTTAAAAGAAAATCTCACAAAAATTTTTAATCAACCATTACATTTTATTGGAACTGAATATATAATGAATCTTTAAAAATTCATATTCAACCTTAATTTACATTTAAAAAAGGTGTTGGATAATTTTGTGAATTTTTATAAATTATTTTCGACGTTTAAATTTAAAATAAATTGGTGACTTCTATAAATGATGAGCATTATTATTGACTATAAAAATATTTAAAAAGTTTGTTCTGACAAAAAATAATAACATTTTAATTTAGTTTGTTAATAATTATTCTATTTAACACTAAAATAAAAATATTTATTTTTAGGTACATTATAGGTACATTTGTTTATAAGCATTAACAGAATTTTAGCTTATTAAACATTTCCTTTTTTGGACTTAATCGTATGTATAATGGTTTATAGATAAAAAGCAAGTTTAAGTAATAACTACGTATTTAGGTAAAAATAACAATACAAAAATATGAACGCATCTCAGCAGCAGCCGACGCCTTCGCGGGCTATAGAAAAATCCCTAAATCAATTCATACATCAGGAAAACACAAATAATTTTGAGCATCAACATCAACTTGCATTTGCGGAAAATGCGCTCAAAAGTCAAATACAAATAAAGCAACAATTACGACAACACCAACAGCAAGAGCATCAACAACATCAACACCAACAACAATCAACGATGTATAACGCAGCTGAGATGGCGCTTTCCTACCCAAAAACAAAAAACCAGTCTGGAGATGAAAGGCCTTTGCACCAGCTAAAGTATAATACTTCACCTGTGCATCATCATAAAAGTGTTTCTTCTCAACCCACTCAACCACCAATAACGAATAATAAACCCTTAATAGACATCGATAATACCTCGATTAACACTTCAATTAACAACACGAATTATTATTCTAAAGGCAGCATGTTGTCAATAAGAAGTGAACAGCAATCGCAACAACATTCCGACTATATAATCTCCGACTATATGGATAAAATAGCAACCAGAATAAGTTTACTTGAAACTGAATTAAAGTTTGCTTGGCGTGCGTTGGACTTACTTTCTAATGAGTACGGGAAGATTTGGATTCGGCTGGAGAAGCTAGAGAATATATCGATAGAGCAACAATCGGTGGTTAGTAATCTAATGGATCTAATTCAGAATCAAAATCAGACACAGAACCAAAGTAATATCGATGATCTACAGGAATTCCCACCAACATTCCAGGACCTCCCAAATGAAGAACATCAGTTGTTGTTGGAAGAAGAAGCATTGGATATTAACATCGACCTATCGGAAAATCAAGAATACATTGATGATCATGATCACACATTAATGAGAAATACGGATGTTTTTTTAAGTGGCTTAGGCTCCTCTCAAAGAGTTATTAATCCATATTCGAATTACGAAACTTTGGATGAAAGTAATATTATAAACGGATTAGATATGAATGAAGCGTTACGTACAGAATCAAGAAAGAAACTATATTCTGATTCTGATCTAATGTTATATGAGCAACAACAAATTCGGGCAAATAATGCTCGATGCGAACTAATGAAAGAATTTATAAATGGTAGACGTGTCTTAAATGAGATAGTTTCAGTAACCCCACAAACTAAAACAGCCCGAAAATGTACTAATTTCGAACATTCAAAGGGGGAAGTAGAACAAATCAGACACTCAAACAATGAGTTGGATAACCTCATCGATGATATTAATTTTTTTCGCTTAACCGCCTCTAATACGGACGTCGGTTCGGACCAAGTATTGCCCATAGAAGATACTGGAGGAACGACCACCACAAAGATATCTCTAAATAATAATAATGAAATCAATGAAACGTTTTACAAGCAACTAAATGAGGCTTGTAGGGATAATGAATTGAGCTCCGAGATATTGATGGTTGATGCATTGTTACATAACTCAGCAGCAGAGACATGTCAATCTAAAACCTCCTATATTTTAATAAATCAAAAGGAAAAGGATAATACTTCTCTAGATTCTGAAAAGAAATCCACAATTTCTTCAAAGGAGTCGAAAAAACATCGAAAAAAGAAACATCATACAAGTGAAATGGATATGATAAATAAATTAAAATGTATACTGGCACAAGCTTCAACTGGTCACAATAACGATGAAGAATTTGATAACGAAAGTTCACATTTCGAGATGACAGGGAATCAAGATTCAGTTAATAACTTTAGTGATGACGAATCAATAATTTTGAATAACATCACAAAAAATTTAATGGAGGAAATCAATAAAATTCCGGGTCTTCAAATATTAAGTTCATCACAAATGAATCAATTACGTGAGACAGTATGGAAAGAGTATTCGTTTTTTCAAAAACTAAGGCAAGTTGATAAGAACCTAACTTCGCTTTTACTTAATCCGATAACAGTAAGTGAAGAAATGCGATCACTTGGTATTACGAATATCGATGAAAAGTTTGTTTTGGTCATGAAAAAGTTTAATAAAAATATTGATACACTGAAAAAACTCGTAGGCAGCTCATTGGATGAAATTAAACCTCGCGGTGAGACTTCCTTCTTATTAGTTTCAACGTCACAAAGTCAGACTTCTAGTATTCCAACTTTATTGCGTAATAACTCCGATTTAGATGAACAACTAAAGATACTCGAAACGCAAGAGATTGAAATAAATCGAAAAAAGAAAATTGAACAAATTGTAAGTGGCAAAGAAAACTTGAAGGACCTGAACTACTTGGCCATGCGCTCTACAAAAAACATTTACAGCGAAGATGAGTATATAAAGTCTTTGAAAAAAAGTCTGGAGCGTCACAACAGTATGATGTATTTGCTTCATTTACAAAATCCCGAGAAGCACAAACATGACATGATCAATGACGATGTTCTCTTAATGGATTCAACTCGAGGCAGTCCTAGTCCACCGCCACCTGCTCCCTACGATAATCCCACAAACTATGTGGAATCAGTAGAATCACAAAATCATCAAAAGTATACAAAATCCGATTCAGGATTATCTTCAATGAGCGGTTGGTCACCCATTATATCACCGGTAGTAACAATTGGAATACAAAATAGTAATTATATTTTAAATAAAATTCTAGAACAAAAAAATAATGAAATATATTCATTGGAATTACCGTTAGATGAGCCAAGATCCAAGTCAATTACAACAAATGACTATATAATAACGGAAGAAAACTTGAATTATATTCATGAGCTTTCAAAAAATTTACCTATATGCTCTGCTTATGAGAATAAGTCGATATTTGATGGAACAGAACAATTTTCAACAGTTGATGAAATGCTGGAATGGGATCAGCTAAATCAAAGAGATAAAAGTACTATTTCGGGAGAACGGATATTACATTCCACGCGAATGCCTGATCTTTTGACTAATCAAACTCCCAAACACTTCCTGAACGCGAATCCTATACGTGTTGAAGGACAAGATAATCATTCAAACATATCAAGATATAATACGGATCTAAAAGAAATTCGGGAACAACTTAGACGACCTTATTTGACGGATAGACTTGTTTACTATCCCTCAACAAACTGCATCACTGATTATAATAGTAGCAATAATTTGGATTACTTGGGTCAAAGAAAGGTAACAGAATCTATCCAACCCAAATCCGTAATAATTCCTCCTCAGGATCAGCCATCTGTTCATTCAGAGTATTCTGGATTTGTAGATCTTACAAAAAGAAGACGATCAGAGTTCAGATCTGCTGATAATTCCCATAAAAATCTCCTCGCAGATATACCAACTTCAGGGAAGCCAGTTAAAGTTTGGAATAAACTTAATACCATTTTAACTGATAATCTTAAATTAAAAAGGATAGCCAAACTGAATCGATCACAATCATTACCCGTTGAAGTTCAAAGTCAAGGTAAAAATCAGAAACAGAAAAAAAAGCAGACACGTGGCCAGGCGGGTTCATTTCCGTTTATTTCGCACATTCGCTCTTTCAATGGAACCGGAAGTGGAAGTGGGAGTGGAAGCGGAAGTCAGCAGCATTTATCGAAGAGGCTACAGAAGCTACCAATGCGTCTTATACGCAGAGCAGCTACAGGAGCCACGTTTATAAGACGATTGTCTCATCCTGAGGAATCTATAGATGGCACATCAGATAGTGCTACATCTATTGGATTTCCAATAGTAAGTAATACCCATAAGAACTCCCTTACATCAAAAATGAGTAATATCATGCAAAAGGCAAAGACATATAAACGGCATAACTTGCGCCTGAGCCGCGGCTGTAGCATTTCGGATACTGAATTAGATAAACCTAATGACGATGATGACTGTACTTCATTGGATAATGATAACGATGAGGGGTGCTCTTTATACGGAATTGATATAATCGATAGCAATGATGATGAAACTTGTGGAACAAAAGATAGCCATGAAGTTAAGGATTTATTCGCTGTTGTTGGTGACCTCAAAAAAAATCCAACTTCTACTTCAGAAGCTTCTGTAAATGAGTTTAGGAAAATTTGGCATAATGTTGAAGATATGACAATAAAAATGCCAGAAATTCACTTGGAACCAACGACTTCATCACAACTTGCGACATGTCTTCTAAAAGTGAGCTCAGTCTGTGTTGAGGAGGTCGTTGACGATGACACAAGTCACGTACTTCTAGAAAGCTCTATTAATGCTGAAGTGAATGTCATTCCAACTTTAAAAGTACAAACAACAGAAGGAGAAGAAGGAGAAGGAAACACCATATTAACCACATTCCCAACACAGCAGCAATGGACTTTGGATCTACCCAATAATCATAATCGGGAGGATGATGATAATCGTAGTCAGCATTCTACCCGAACTCTGTCATCGTCGCGTCGTCAAAGTACTGAGGATAGTATCGATACAGATGATGAATATTTTTATTATGAGCTTCGTCAGTTGGAACAAGAACAGGAAATGCAACGGTTAGCACAACAATCTAAGAACTCGAATGACAATGTTGAGAACGATAATAAAGTTTTATTTTCGCAAATTGGCCAATTGCTTCAAACGGCAGACACGTTTCAACCATCTGACATTGAAAAGGAATTAAAAGAGCCTTGTGTTAACTATTCACCTGATGAACAAGTAAAATTGTTAATGTCTGAAGTATTTAGTGAATTGAAAAAAGTTGTTCATTTAGAGGAAGGTATATTAAGGGATGATACAACAACTTTTAATGATAAATTTCCGAAAGTGAAACCACAACGTGAGAAAATTTCAACAGTCTATGACATGCATAGCGCTTGGCAGGATGTCAATGGATGCGAACTACCCAATACAGCATCTGACATCGACTCCCATGAGGAGGAAGTTGAGATGCAGAACGAAAAATACGACATGCGTCACCAGAAACACAAGATAAAAAAAAAGCGAAAACGGGATAACCAAAAAGTGACTAATACCAGTTCCAGCTCATCGTGTTATTCGGAAAATGAAAATGATCAGGACTTTCATCAGTGTTTAAACGAATCCGAATCAGAAAAAAAAGGAAATAATGAGAAATTGTTTAATAAATCGTCAGGCTCCAGCGAAACATCAGGACCCGATACGCCTGCAGAAGAGATAAGTGATGTTAATGATGAGATAAGCCAATCCGAAAACGTTGGTAAAGAAAAAGAAGGTTATGATATGTTAGATGATATAACGAGGAAAATTGATCAAAACAAAGATCGAATAACGCTGAATTCCTTAGAGATACATATTTCAAATGGAACCACAATCACCACTTCATCTCCTCCAAAAAGTTTAAGTCCAACAAAGTTAGTTAATAATCAGTTATTAGATGTAGACGATTCCCCAGTGATAGGTAATAGTGGCGCCAGTAAATGGAAGCTATTAAAAACATTAAAGGAGCGCAAAATTGAGGAGAAAAACAATCAAGAGAAAGTTAAAGAAGATGACAAGGACAAGGAAAAGGTAATCGTATGATATATGGATACTTTTTTTAAATTATATCTTTCATTTGTCGTTGACACATATGGGATATGGGCATAATTTTTAGCTTGATGACCCAATTTGTTAGATTTAGCATTTGTAGTCCTTGGAATATGGATAAGGTGTTCAAATAGATTAACGACCTCACGGCTATATCGCATTTTCTAATTATACTGAATAAAAATATATTATGGATTCCCTAATAGATATATGAATCCTTGTTTTTATCTATATTTCGTTTTCAGCATTGCAACGTTGTATTTTTTTACATGTCTAATAATGTGTGTATTTCATCAGAATGGCGGTGGAAGTGGAGATGTGGGAATACGTACCAATGGACACCCAGGTGATAATCCCTTCTACAGCAATATTGACAGTATGCCAGATATACGGCCCAGGCGAAAATCTATACCTCTTGTTTCGGAACTGGTAAGCAATAGTCCTTAAATATGGTTCTTATTATCCATTTTAAAGCGATAATATGAAATAACACTTCACATATATAAATATAGATAGGTTTATGGATGATGCTGTTTTTCCAATAAAAAAAAGAACGTATTAAATCTAAAACAAATGATCCTTTACTTTACTTTTACACATACTCTTATTACAAAAAATGTTTCTTTCGTCGATGATGGACGTTCTCAGGTTCTCAAGGTATAAAATAGACTACAGACATCCGATTCAAAAAGTCTTATTTGTCGAATTTTTTACTTTTTAGTGGTTTTTTGAAATTTAAAATAGTAATTTTACATTTACATTTTAGAATTCACTCTTACATTTTAAGTCAAGTGCAAATGTTCACTTATTTTTGTATATGTAGTTTTTGCACTGTAGTAGACTCCATATTAAAAATATAGGAACAAATAAATAGACAGTTTTCTGATTATTTATAACATTTTCAAGTAATAATAATTTTGCACAAAAAACATTCTTAAAAAGCAAATTAATTTTTTTTTAATAAGAATACGAAGTTAAAAAATAAAACAAAATAATAATTGTAATATTTTTAAATACAGTTTAACCTTTAAACATTTTTGAATGTAATGGTCTTAAAAACAAGAAAGGTCAACTTTATGATTTCTTAACTTTTATTTATTAATCATTTTATTATGAACAATATATGTACATTTCTACTATATTGTTCACTGAAATATTTAAGCCTTGCACGAGTTTTAGCAGCAAAAAGTGTATAACAGGAGTTTTGGTTTATTTTATAAAGAAAACAAATTAACAATTAAAAATAACACTTTTCCCAATATCTAAGATATCTCACTTTGAAATTATATCTAATCTTAATGCATGCACATAGAAGCATTCGTCTTATCTTGAATTAACTGTGTATAATTGCCAGAGAGCATCAGTCGTATAAATATACGCAAATCAGCGGCATCACCTTTCAATGCTGATTTCCATGTATTATAGCTAAGATAGTCAAATAGAGTAAAGTCCGTTTGAAATTTGATGTGATGATTATACAGCCCAAATTCCCAATTACGATGTGACTTCGTAAGTGAAATATATCACTTGTATTTATTTTGCACGCGAGATGCAGGGAAGCTTTGGAAGTGGTGTTTCGCCCGTCGTGAGAATAAAGTGGAACCGATAATAGCAGTAAAACCCAGGGTCATTCTATGCGATTTGACACATAAAGCCAATTTTAGTTATATTTATATTATCATATTTATTAGAAATGTGTTTTTGGGTGGCGTTGCCGTTAGCGGCTACTATAATTTTTTATAAATTATTAATTTCACTTTATAAAGTCAATGTGACCATTTTTAACCATTTTTTTTTTTTTTTTTTTTTTTGTCACACTGGTTCCCGAACGAAATATATCACGGAATTTCGTAAGCGATTTTCGTCGATGTTAGTACTAGGCTTTAGAAGGGCAAAACAACGGCAAAAACATGGCCTCATGATTCTCTTTGTTCTGATTTAGCTTTACGACTGGGAAGCCAAAATTAAGGGTTTATTTACTTGGAGTTGAAATTTTATTGTGTTTGATCGTGGGATAGTACCAATGGAAGGAATACCTTATCGCCCCCTTAAGGGAAAGCCAGGCATATCTCCATGGTATTTTTCGGTAGCCCATGATGCTTTCAAAATTTTTTTGATAATTTTTTGATTCTTTTAATTAATTTTAATTACGGCTAACAGCCAGAGCTACAAACTGCGGAGGATCGATGTAATCTGTTACGTTTGCATGAATGTAAACAGTTGACGGTTGGTAGATTACAAACAACTTCAAATCCTTGCAACGCATATCATAAATAGAAAACAGAAAAAAAATCGTATACTCAGAACGAAAAATCTTAGTCGGATCGATTACATTCAATAGAGAAAAATGAATAACTAATATTAACGAATGGAAACTGTACTAAACACGTACAAAAAGATTCTTGCACTTTTTTTTATTTATTTTAACTAAATTTTTTTAGTTTTAATGATTTTTTATTTGTGTTTGCATTCTGCCTGTTAAAGCTTTGAAACAATATACAATTTGGCAAAAAAAAAAAAAACAATAATTTCAGTAGACAGTTGAGATACTTAAGTAGCTTCTATTTGTCTTAAATGTTTTGTTGATAAAAAGCTTCGCAATAGCAAAAATATAATATTTATTAAGTATACATGTATACAAACTTTGAAAGGCTCATATTATTTTTACTGTCCCTTAGACTATGGCTGCCACAAAACGAAATGCTGGACTTACATCAGCTGTTCCCCGCGCAACGCTTAATGACGAAGAATTGGTAAGTCTTTACATATATCGATACCAGAAATTATAAGGTTAATTGCAGTTTGGAATTTGGCCCAAGCGTTACTATGGCTAATGGTATATGTATATATGTATATTGAAAAATACCGAAGCTATGTAAACTTTCATATTATTTTTCTATTCATTCTTTTCGATCGTTTTGTTGGAAACATTTTCTGATCGCTTTTAAGGAATTTTATACAGTCACAATTTTAAAAAAATTCGATTTTTTTTTTCATTTTTTTAAAGAACATATATTGGCCTCTTGTGAAAAAAAAAATTCTAGTAAGATTTGAGAAATATTTTTGAAGTTACAGACAAAATCAGAAAGTCGCGCCGTGGGGTGTAGAGCAGTTTGTGAAACTTTAAACTCGTTCTTCTCAAAACTTTTTCAAGTCGGTGAACCGCTTTTTCATAACCGATTTTGGTCTAATTTTAACACAAGCTCGACAACTACTTTTTGCTGTCCTTAAACGAGTTTTTTTTTTAATTTAATGTTATAATTTTAATTAATAATTGAAGACGATTTTTTTTTTTTACAAAAATTAACTTTTTTTTAGAAGCTGCTTTTTTTTTTTCTTTCGATCAAAGACTAGATTCTTTTATACACTAACAGAATCTATTTCACTTTTTGATTTCTTATGATTCTATCAATTGGTATGATGTTTACCGCGGGACACTTTTTTTAGGGACCATTGGGAGATTAGCTGCAGAAGCCAAAAAAAAAATTTTTTTTTAATTTTAAAAAATTTTGTTATAACTTTAAAAGATGTGAAAAGCTATAGCAAAACATTAACTCCAATAAATAAATATTTCTCTTTCAAAAAATTCCAAAAAACTGAATTTTTTCGACCGCCTGTATAAAACCCCTAAGACAGCTAATATAAACTACTTGTAATGGAATGAAGACTATGTAGAAATATTCATCCATATAGCTCTAACACTGCGGGACTAGCTTGCGTAGAAACGGAAAGGCGATCTTGGCTAAATGGAGTCGGCTCTTGATGCTGATCAAGGATATATACACTTTAAAAAGTGTACCCCTTCACGGCGTTGCAAACATTTGATTAAAATTATGCTGCTGTGCAAGGCTTTAATAAACT
Organism: Drosophila tani; assembly: GCA_008042535.1. Taxonomy (NCBI): domain Eukaryota; kingdom Metazoa; phylum Arthropoda; class Insecta; order Diptera; family Drosophilidae; genus Drosophila; species Drosophila tani. The sequence continues at coordinate 46,981 of VNJO01006811.1, read as the reverse complement.
ATGGGCCGGTTTGTCCCTCATTGCCAAAGTGCCTGATAAATATCTGTCCGGAAAAGATAAACTCCTAAAAGTATTATTTTGCCGAGCCGGAAAAGATTTAACAGGGAGTCGGATCCCTGTTAAAGCTACCTTTCACATTTACCCAAAACACAGCAGGGACTGTATCTGACCACGAAATTTTGACAGGGATGTTAGAACACTCAATCAAACAAATAAGATTAAACATCGGGTAGTAATACAATTATAATTGTGTTACCTTTTACACTAGCTTACACTGAAATGGCTCCAAGCCCGTTGATGCGATATTCTGGTAAAGTTGGACCTTCTTTTTACAAAAATATCATTAACATTTTGTTCTATGGATAATTTTTAATTTTAATTGAAAATTTAAAAAAATCCTATACATAATATACCTATAAAAAATTTTTAATGATATTTTCGTAATCTGGTTCAACGAACTTAAGGTAATTATATTTTTTATTTCGTTATTTTTTACTTCGTGGCTAATATTACTGGTTTTTATACCCGGTACCCATAGGGTACAAGGGTATTATAAGTGCCAACCGAGAATTTAAGTAACAGGCAAAGGCAAAGAAGGAGGCATCTCCGACCCCATAAAGTATATATATTCTTCATCAGCATCACCAGCCGAGTCGATTTAACCATGTCCGTCTGTGCGTCTGTCCGTCTGTCTGTCCGTGTGAAACAACAGATCTAAAAGACAATAAGAGCTAGAGCTACCAAATTTAGTGACAACATTGAAATCTGTTGCACACAGATCAAGTTTGTTTTCAAATTTGGCCACGCCCACTTCCGCCCCCGAAAATCATAAAAAACGGTATATAAGCTATAGTCGTGATTTCCGGCTTAATATAAATAGATATAATAAATAAGTAGGAATTCGCGGACATCTTCTGAAAATTTGAGTAAAATCGGATGGTAAACATGGAAGTTATTAAACAATAAAGTTTCTGTGTATGCCTGTTCTTATTCTCTCTTTGAAAAGCTAAGAACTTAGCCACTCGAAAAGGGTTCCGTAGTATTGAGTCAAAACAAGAGGTCAATAGTCACCCTCCCGCTCTATCGCACTGCTCAGGAATACTTTCTGGGTGTCTGAGCACATAGCTTTTGAGAGAGTGTTAGTGCGTGTTGCGCAACTTGTCCCTAGCAACATTTGTCTCTTTTGGGTGTTGGTCAACATGTTTCTAGCAACTTTTGTCTTCATTTCTCAACATTTTCTTTTTTCAATGTCCATGTCTAATTTAATTTAACCCACACACTTGTTATTAATAATAAAAGCAAAAAGTAAGACATTTATTCGTATTTTGTGTCTGAAATTTTTTAAATATCCCAATAGAAAATGCATGTATACAAAAAGGCGCTACAGGCTCTCATCTACCCAATATCCTCGACAACGCCACACAACTTTTTGTTATGGACTGCCACGTCGCCAACGTATTGCTACGAGTGCGAAGGTCTACTGTGGGGAATAGCACGGCAAGGTGTCCGATGTACCGAGTGCGGAGTGAAGTGTCATGAGAAGTGTAAGGACCTGCTAAATGCTGATTGCCTACAGCGTAAGTATTACTAACATATCAGTGAAGCTCTTCGCGCAGCACACAACAATCCCTTGACGCTTTGCACTGCCTGTTCATATATTATTTTTTGCTCTAATTATATTACAAGTTTTTCTACATATTAAATACTATTATACGGGCATATCTGCCAAACCAGGACTGAAAACTAAAATTTGTATATTCATGGAATTTCTTTGTGTATATTTAAAAATACATTTTAAATCCAAATCCAAATTTGTATATTACATAGCAGATAATAGTGAGCATATACAAACATAATTAACAAAAAATAAAATGTTAGAAAGTTTTTTCTCATTGGAGCCAATTTATAAGACATAAAATAAATAAAAAAAAAAAAGAGTTAAAAAAAAAAAATTCTTTGAAAAAAAGATTATAATATTAACTTTTCATAGCTTTATACATAAATATATGTTAAAACTTTTTTTTTTATTTAAAAAAAAAATACTAAAAAGGCTCAAAATTTGCATTACTTTAATATTCTGTATTATTGGGATTTCGTATAACAAAACCCTGGGGCCACTCTAAAAAGCCAAAAATCGCGACAAAATGGGTTTTCCAGTAAACCCAACATCGACAAACATTCACTGATAGCAAAGAAACCAAAAACATTGATTTTTAGCCCCAAGTTTAAAATGGTCCGCAATACAAAAAATTCGTCCTTGAAGCAGCAAAAACTTGTCCACAAATTACATTTAGAGGGCATGGAAACTGCCGAAATCCTGGAAATGAAGCCAAATAGGTGACATCGTCCGAAGATTAACAAATGAGGGAAGAGTGGCTTCAATTAAGCAATAAGAACAACCAAAAAATTAAAAGCTGAACTCTTTACTGACCACGGGAAAACCGTTTCAGCGCAAACCATTTGACGTACCATAAAAAACAAAGGGTAAATCCGCAGAGTCGCTAGAAAAAAATCCGTTGCCGTCTGAGCTCAATCGAAAATTAAGGAAAAATTTTGCCTAGGAGTACTCCAAAAAGAACCAAAACTGGTAGGAGATGTAATTTTCTTGGTCGAAAGCAAATTCAAAATTTTTTGCAGTGACGGCAAGACCATGGTTTGGCGGAAACCAAATACTAAGCTGCAAAGGAAGCATCTTAGACCAACCTTGAAACACGGCGGGGGAATTTGGGGCTGCATTTCCACTAAAGGAGTCGGTAATCTGTTATTTATTGAGGGCATAATAAACCAAACCAGTACCTAAAATTTTTAAAAGAAACTTTGAAGCAGTCGGCGGAGAAAATTGGCATTGCCTACGTATTCTAGTTATATCAGCACAATGACCCGAAGTACAAGTTTCATAAAGTCAAGTCATGGTTGCTTTACAACTGCCCAAACGTATTGAACGCTGCCCCAATCGCCTGATCTCAATCCTATCAAAACTTTGTGGAGTAAGTTGGCACAAAACGCCAATATCGTCTATATCGGACTTGAAGGCACGCCTTCAGGAAGAGTGGGCTAAGATTGGCGACGAATATTTCAATAAATGTATTGAAAATATGACTAACCGTCTAAGCGATACTATAAAAAAACAAGAAAGAAAGCAAAATTTGGTAAGCCGAAGTTTGTATACCCTTGCAGCCTGCAATTGGATCATTGTAAATCAATCCATTTTAGTAATGTTGAAAAAATATCGAATTTTGTAAATTTTACATTTTACATATATAGAATTTTACATTTTCATAGAAATCGACCGATCGCTTCTATGGCAGCTGTCCGATCTTAATGAAATGAAATCCGTACTAGAAATACCGTAAATAACTGTTATATCTCGGAATGTATTGAAATACGTTAAAAAAAGGGAATTTATAATTTTTTTACATTAATTTCGCCATCATTCCTATGACAGCTATAGGATATAGTGGTCCGATTTCGTCCGTTCTGACATATATACTGCGTGCTGAAGAATTAAGACTATGCTGATTTCAGCTCGATAGCCCAAGAACTGAGAGACTAGTTCGAATCCGACAGACAGACAGACAGACGGACATGGCTAGATCGACTCGGCTGGTGATGCTGATCAAGAATATATATACTTTATGGGGTCGGAGGTGCCTTCTTGACTGCGTTGCAAATATTATGTCAAAATTATAATAATCAATATCATACGAAATATTAGATTACGTTTATTTTCTAGAAAAAATATGTTATATTTTTTAGTTTTATAAGATAAAACCGAATATTAAAGTAACGCACACTATGAAAACTATGTATGTTTTTACTTATATTTTGAAATTAAACCTTTATATATGTGTCTCAATGAATAGGTAATAAATCAAGATTTAATTTCCGGTTTTTCAAATTGTGTTTTTTCTAAGTGTTATACTCGTACATTTTTTTCGTGTTTGAAGTTGAAAAAAAAAAACAATATTAATGTGATCCATTGTACATATGTCTATGTATGTATACATTTATATCAAAGTTCACAATAATAATTACAGGTGCTGCCGAAAAGAGCTCAAAGCATGGTGCCGAAGACAAGGCTAATTCGATCATTACCGCAATGAAGGATCGCATGAAGCAACGTGAGCGAGAGAAGCCCGAAATATTCGAGTTGATTAGGTAATTTTTAAATATTTAACAGATATATGATTTGATTATAGTGTTCGGACAAAATCTATTTACCTAATTTTCAAATTTTTAACTTTTAAATGATGATGGCAATAAAAAGAGTCTAGTCAATTTTAATATTATTTAAAATTAAAATCAGTTAGTTAGTATTTAGAGAAGTCAAAACCAAAGAGATTCAGTTGTATATAGAGGCACAATGTTTCGCTGTCGATGTTTAGCTCGACGGTAACTAATGAACCAAATTGCTCTGTGTAGATTAACATTGTCCATACAATTCCCTTAGTATATTAACGATTACAGTTAAACAATTTGAAAGAGTGTAAAAGGGAAACTGGTGCGTTGTGCCTCCATATATCGTATATACTATATATTTGAAATCAAAGAGACTATCAAAATTTGCTATGGCATCATATCATCATCCACAAATAGAGCCGTATTCAGCGTTGAGGAGAAGAGTCATACCGGTCATATGAAAGCTGTTAAACAAAGCGTATTGGATGGCACAAGCAAATGGTCTGCCAAGATAGCAATCACAGGTTTGGAAACTAAATACAAAATCCATTAAATTAAATAATCGTCGTAATTTTTCTGTTGTCGGTTTGAAATTTGAAGATAAATGTGTATGTGAATGTATATTTGCAATTTGAATGATTGACACACAGCTGTATTACTTATTGTAACATTAATCTATTAGGAATACGATATGCGTGATTAAATGTAACTGTATGTTATTTATGTAATACCAACAAATATGATATGTGCTATGCATGTACGCATTACATACATGTATGTGACACCTAATGAAATTCACATATATAACAGAAGCTTTGCAATTGAATAACAGTTAGCTAAAAACATAACATAACTGATACAGCATGATAACAGTATTGAGTTTAGCCTTGTGAATTCTATTTTATATGTGAGTTTCATTTAAAAAAGTTTACAAAATTTATACAAAAAAAAAACAAAAAACACAAATAAGTACGAAGGCCGTTTTTTTTTAATCGTCATGAAAGGAAAATATAGGATTCTACATAAAGTCTAATAATATTATCGTATATATATATATATATATATATGATTATTATCGTACAAGGGGTCTGTCTATAGCATACTTCTTAGCCCATTAATTTGATATTTCAGGAGTAATGTGGAGAATATCTTAAACTTAAAGTATTAATTATAAAAAAAAATATATATATATATACATATATATCAAATTTAATTTAAGGATGACATTCGGTGTGGATCCCGATACACACATAGATTCATTAGAGCAGGCTGAGCACGCAACTGTTGAGGGAACATCTAAATGGTCATGCAAACTAACAATAACAGGTACACACAAATACTAAACACCTTTAATCCTTTTTTATTTAAAATGAATTTATTTTATATTAATTTAATATACTTTACACCTGACTTTTTAATATATTCGGTTCGGCATCCTTAGTTTCCAGTTCCCAAGTATCAAACTTTTGGAATTTTTGGTTTGGCAGCCTTAGTTTCCAGTTCCCAAGTATAAAACTACCTGAAAATGTAATACTGAAAAACAAGATCCGCTTATGTACTGCTCTTTATTCGCAGGCTTCCAAGAAATTTTATTCCTAATGCCACTTTTTATACCCTTGCAGGGTATTATAATTTTGACCAGAAGTTTGCAACACAGTAATGGGAGCACCTCCGAACCCATAAAATTCTTGATCAACATCACCAGTTGACGCAAACTAGTTGCTACGCAAACTAGTCTCTCAGTTTTTTTATCTGTATGAAACAGATAGTCTTCTTTTTATTGCAGTTAGTATATATGTCGGAACGGATGGAATCGGATCACTATATCTTTATAACTTCTCTGTTATTCAACGTTTTTTAATAAATTTCGAGATGTAAACGTTTTTTAATTTTATTAAGATCGGACAACTATATCTTATAGCTGCCGTAGAAGGGATAGGTTGATTTATATGAAATTGTAAAAGGTTATAGGAATGTACACACTTCAATATTCTTAAATTTTACCAAAATGAATCGACTTTAAATAATTCAATCACAGACTGCAAGGGTATACAAACTTCGGCTTACCGAAGTTAGCTTCCTTCCTTGTTATACATATTATATACCTACCACTGTTGCTTGTTAACTAATAGCATATATAGTTTTCTACCTATATATTATTTAAGGACACAACATCTACAATTCTATTGAATTTATAAGGATTTTATATGTTATATTTTATATACTTTGATATAAACTATATACATTTTGAATATTTTTCTCACTAATTTTACACTACACTGTTGTAAACTTTTCGTCTTTTATTTTTAAACTTATATTCTTATTTATATGAGGTCCACATGATAAGGCTTTAATATTCAACATACAATGGGGAATTTGAGAATTTTAATTATTTTAGTTCAGTTTCATGTAAATATTACCCAATAGGATTTTGAAATGGAACTGTATTAGATTTAAATATATTTTACTGCCCTGCGAAAAGAATGCGAAGAAAGAATACGATGGGATTTCATGCACAGAACACGAAGTCGGGCTTGAAAATTTTTCATCAAGTCACGTTTTTGAGAAATCAGAGCGCTGATATGACATGATATTATGACTGCTTTCACAATCGTTCCCATGAACGCAACAGGATATAGTGTTACGATTTGGAAATGTTTTAACTATACGTTTATAATATTTTTATAGATTCTATCAGCCGCGGCTCTATACAAGCCCGACCACTGTGCAGTGGTTGAAACTCCAAAAAGCATAGTTTTTTGCCATTTCTACAAAAATGTTACAGCTGAATCCTGACGTGCTTAGCACTTTACTTATATCATCAATTTAAGGCTGAGCTGTGCCCTTTTAAATGAACCCTTTACCGATTTGATCGCATGCACCCTTAGCGCAGGGGTGTGTTTATAAAGGGGTAGATGAAAAATATTGAAATAAAACGGAAACACAATGTATGTCGCGGTCTACTCGCAAATAAACGATTAAAAATTTGCAGGGCAGTGTTATTAGTTGTAAATAATATACTTGGGATGCGTTGTGGCAGTGTTTAAACCTATTAAACAATTAATGCTTTTTAAATTTGTGTTGGTTTTTTTTAATCATTTTATGTTTTTCTGTAAAAGTTATCTAAAAATATTTTCGGTTCTGTAAAAATAAGTACTTGTCACCAAATACAACAGCTTTAGCTCCTATAGTTTCTGATATATACATACATACATATGTATGTATGTAGAGACGGACATTCCGAAATCACATTTTCGAATTATTTTGGTTTAATATATTTTATTGGTTCGAGTTTAAGGCGGTTTTTACAGTGTTTTGTTTGGATTTTATTTCTGTCCGATTTACTGGTCATTTATATACAAATATGTATATATGTACATATAAAAAAAAAACGAATATTTTAATGATTGAATAGATCTAAGAAAACATATATATTTTCCAATCTTACTCACAATTTCTGTATTGTATTGAACGGAAAGTTTTATTTGGATTTTTATCGTTTATTTCTTTTATTTTACTTCGTATCTTATTTAAATTGTGTCTTTATTCTATCTTAATTTTAAAAATATTTTACATACATTTGTTCAGACTAAAAATGCAAGTTAATAATTGTATTTAATGTAAAGATTTGTTTACATATTGTATGCATTTGTAACAAAAATATGAATATGATTATTAATGGTTTTCTTCTACTTTTCCCGTCACAAAATGTGTAAATTGTACAGAACTAAATAAATGTTTTATTCCGTTGTCAAACACTGTCACATTCCACAAGCCGTTGTGTCACACTTGCATCTCTCTCTTACTTACTGACGTAATAATCATATGTACATATCTGTATATACTTATATATATTTAACTGTTATTTGTATGTATGTATGTACATACATATGTGTATATGTGATCTATGATAATGTCAGGCAGCACTGCACTGTTTTTATTGGGCTGAAACCTGATATTGTGTAAAGATCCAAATATTAAAAAAACATCCGTTTTTTCTCTTCTTCTTTCTTCCTTGAAAATCAATTGTAAACACTGAATCGAAAAAACAAAAAAAAAATTTAAATTCATAAATAATAATTCAAAAATATTACTACGCTTCGTCTTCGTTTCAAACTCCACAAAATCTATAAATTAAATTAAACATAAAAAATATATGATCTAACCAATCAATAATATTACAAATTTACTTTAATAACAAATATGATAACACATTGATAATAATCTGTTTTTGGCCAAATCGGAATATACTACACACGATAAAATTGGTGCTCTTTCGGATGGATTATGGTGTTGGAAACGAAACAAAATTGATGAACTTTTGATGAACTCTATTTGACGTGATTTTAATACAGTGATTTGTGCTCAAGGCCTGATAGCGAAGGATAAAAGCGGTACCAGTGATCCATATGTGACGGTGCAGGTTAGCAAGGTGAAAAAAAGAACGCGAACTATGCCGCAGGAACTAAATCCTGTGTGGAACGAGAAGTTTCACTTGTGAGTACTTGACATGTCCCCAAAAAATCATTCAATCCTGTTAAGTTTTATACCCGCCCATAATAAACACACAAACATATCGTTAAAGATTCGGTAATTTTTTTAATATACACTCAAAAAAATAGCTCTTAAAATAAAAAACAAACAGCTGTTTGTTTAACTTGTCTCTCTTATGGTAACATAAGTTGCCCTAGAGGTTAGACCTTATGCTTAGGCTGAGATGACACATTCAATTTCTAGCCTCAATTTATTGTTCGGTGAACTCAAGGCACACTAATGCCAAATGTATTTTCTTGTTTTTGGAGGATTTATAATTCAAGCAGTAACACTGTTATGTCTAATAAATTTGTTTCTGTCAAGACGGAAATAAATTGTTTCCCTGATTATCAATGAAAGATTACAAAAAAAATCTAAGAAAACACACTTTCTGTAATAAATATTAGACCATCTTAATTGAAAGAGGTAAAGTAATTTACGAGGAATTAAATTCAATGGATCTGACATTATTTCTTATTATGTTATTGTTGGGTATAAAGCAGTGAATGTCGCCAAGTTCCGTCATAAAAAAATTAGCCTGCTTTTTAGTAAGCGAAGATGTTTTGATCAATTAAAATCTCGTCTGCCTTGGTTCCGTAGTGCGCACTTACAATATGATCCTTAGTATAGACGGCTAATGAGCTGTTTGCAAATAACATTGTTTTGGATGGCGCCATAAGCTTCTGGTTGAGTTTTCTTATCAAATTTTTAATTCTTAGGCCAGAAATAAATGAATACGAACTGCTACCAATTGGACAATAGAGCAAGGAAGCTCAGGAAGCACAAAACAAGGACGTCAAACATTTTCCAGAACATTTTTCAAAAAATGCAAAAATCAAATAAGGATGTTTTTAATAGATTGCTGGTTAGCGCAGAACTTTTAATACCGAGCGTTTTTGAGAGTGCCGAAGGCGGATCTCGACATGTTAAAAATAATACCTAAGGATCAGCACGAGTTTGATTATATATATATTGCGTATAATTTTGTTATATACTTTGCTAGATATATATAGGATATAATCCTTGTATTTTGATAAAACTTAAAACATTCTTCTAACATTGAAAATTATTCGAGGTTCTAGGCAATTTCGTTAAAATGTTTTTTTTTTTTTTAATGGAGTTATATCAAAATAAATATTGCCAAAGTGTTAAGTTTATATTCGAATAAATAAAAATAAATTATTCATTGTCAAAAAAAGAAAATATAATTTTTTTTTGTCTTTAATCATTGTACGAAATAATTTTATGGTACGATGTTTTTATATCCTTGCCATGATATTTGCAACGCAGTGAAGGAGGCATCTCCGACCCTATAATATATATATATTCTTGATCAGCATCACCAGTCGAGTCGATCTAGCTATGTCTGTCTGTCTGTCGGTTTCTACGCGAACTAGTCTCTCAGTTTTTAAGCTATCGGGCTGAAATTACATATCAGCATAGTCTTATTTCGTTAGCACGCAGTATATATGTCGGATCGGTCCGTTATCGGACCACTATATCCTATTAACTTTTCTGTTTTTAAACGTATTTCCATAAATTTCGAGATATAGCGGGATTTTACTGTTTTTGAATTACGGTTTTAGTTTCGGACAACTATATTATATATAGCTGCCATAGAAGCGACCGGTCGATTTATATGAAAATGTAAAATTCTACATGCAAAATGTAAAATTTACAAAATTTACAAAAAAAAATTTCAATGATCAAATTGCAGACTTTAGTGATATACAAACTTCGGTTTACCGAACTTAGCTTTTTAGAAAATGGTTACAATAAATTGAGGCTAGATCCCTAATACCAAGTTTCCCATTATTTTTATTATCTTCTGAGGTGTTGCTTTGCTTCTGTGTTGTTGCTGTTGCCAGATGATAAAAAAATCATTCTTGAGATTTTTTTGTAGGAAAACTATTTTATAAGTTTTCACATTTAAAAATGTGTTTAATTTTTTTCTATTAAGAAATATTGAAAAAAATTTGAGATATTGCATAATTGAAAAGTCGATTTTTTTCGTTTTTGCTTTACAATCTCTCGTGTGTTTATTACCACCTTTACTTTATCGGAGAATCAAAGACATTTTTTGTGGGTCCCTAATGGAACTTCATGTGGTTTGTCACGCGGACATGACCAGCGGTCTTTTGCCGGCAGCTTTTAAAGGATTGCTCGTTACCAATGCGTTTTCGTTGAATAAACAACAACAAAATTTTTGAAACATTTTAAACATGGCGGAAGGTATACACCTATTAGGTCGAATTTGAAAATAAATAGGAGCTTTAAGATGAACTTGGTAATACCTCTTTAAAAAACGCATTTTCCTATAAAAGTGTTAATGTGATTAAACTCCCAAGGCGGAATCAGTTAAAACTTCTCTTCGTTAAATATTCTTAATAATTAATAGGAAACACTGATTATTATATTATTATATTGTTATACATTATATTATTTTATATTATATTATTGTTTAAAAAATAGAAATACCATTTAATGTGTAATCAAGTTATTGTGTATTGTATGCACTGGGCAATTGTTTATACCATTTTCAAAATATACCAATACGTACATACATAGCTCTTTCAAGGTGTGATCAAGCTGTCCTTTGGTAATGAGCGCTTTATAAGTTATTAAAAAATGTGGTAATGCCTTAAAGGATCCCATAGTTCCCCCATTTAAATTAAGATTGATCCAAGACAGGTATATAGATAAGTACAAATATTATTATTTAATTAATTTTTTTATAATCTGATTATTGTAATTAATTATGGTTGAATGGATACAGCGAATGTCACAACTCCTCCGATCGAATTAAAGTACGCGTTTGGGACGAAGACAACGATCTAAAGTCAAAACTACGTCAAAAATTAACACGTGAATCGGATGACTTTTTGGGACAAACAATAATTGAAGTACGGACGCTGTCCGGTGAAATGGATGTGTGGTATAATTTGGAGAAGCGTACAGATAAATCTGCAGTATCCGGAGCGATACGACTTCACATATCGGTGGAAATCAAGGGCGAGGAAAAAGTAGCTCCATATCATGTTCAATATACCTGCCTGCATGAGAATCTTTTTCATTATCTTTGTGAGGAAAATACGGGAATGGTGAGCTCATATACCTTATTATCTTATATATCATCTAAAATAATGCAAACTTTTTTCAACATTAATGACTTAAGGTAAAGTTGCCAACGCAAAAGGGAGACGAAGCATGGAAACTATATTTCGATGAAATTCCCGAAGAGATTGTTGACGAGTTTTCGATGCGTTATGGCATTGAGAATATTTATCAAGCGATGACTCATTTCCATTGCCTATCCGCGAAATACCTTTGTCCAGGAGTTCCGGCTGTGATGAGCACTTTGTTGGCCAACATTAATGCATATTATGCTCATACAACTGCGTCCTCAGCAGTTTCTGCCAGTGATCGATTTGCTGCTAGCAACTTTGGGGTAATTACTGGCTATCGTTTACAGGCGGAAAAACAGATTAACAGATTAGACTTTACATATAAAGGCATAACAAAATTTGTGATGTTTTACCATGCTTAATATCAAAACATCTATATTAGACTCGATACCATCGATACATTGGCTATGGATCAGGTCTATTAATTAGTTTTATACCATTCTGAATAGAACTTAAAATAAAGTATGTTTTAAATACAGCCTTAAAACATTGTTAAGCATAGTTGAACTATCGGTTATCGAATTACAAACCAGTGAAACACCGATGTTTTATAGCTATATTCACGTTATTTACTTGGGTTCCCCAGAAATCACTAGGGCTTTAAAATAACGTAAAAAGGTGTCTAAAGAATGCGAAACATTTTTTGAGGCACCAATTCAGTGAACATTTTATTTTGTATACCCTTTGCATTATTATACTTTTAACATGAAGTTTGAAAAACATCTTCTAGCATATTCTTGATCAGCATCACCAGACGAGTCGATCTCGTCAAATAAAAATTATACAATTATTATAAAATACGTTAGTTAAAGGTCCCAAAGTACTCTTGTGGAGTTTTTTTTTGATTTAATATAAAAGTAAAATTTGCAATACATACAGTACATAGTTTAGGTGTTTAGGTGATTTCAAACAGCTAGTGATTTCTGTGGAATCTCCCGGTATTCCCTATATGACTAAATAACTATATCTATAAAAATATCGGCGATATGTTTGAAATAAAATACATTTTCAAACACTTACCCAGTCGCAAGCCAGACATATGCTTTCTGTATTTTTCGCCATAATAATTAATTTTTTTTAACTGTGTAACTTTTTTATTATCAAAGCAAAACATTGTTATTGCGATTTCTGTAACCGATATTTTTCGGAATTTTGCCGATATTTTCAGCGGAGTCCCTAAATGAAAAAATGCAATAAGATGCGTTTGCGTAGCAGCTTTTGATTCCAGCTGCCGATATTTGTAGTCATTTAGTCGTATAGGAAATACCCATGTATAATTGTATATTTTTTTTTACCTAACACTTACATTTTATTTTTTAGAAAGAGAAATTTGTCAAGTTATTGGATCAATTGCACAACTCTCTTCGAATCGACTTATCAATGTACAGAAATAACTTTCCAGCATCAAGTCCTGAGAAATTAATGGACCTCAAGTCGACTGTTGATTTATTGACCAGCATTACATTTTTCCGAATGAAGGTAAATAATTTAATTGCTATTAATTAAATTGTTATTTTAAAAGTAAAAAAAATTAAATTATATATTTTTTATTTTTTTTTAGGTACAAGAATTATCTAGCCCGCCAAGAGCCAGTACAGTGGTTAAAGACTGTGTTAAAGCTTGCTTAAGATCTACATATCAATTCCTTTTTGAGAATTGCTATGAGTTGTACAACAGAGAGTTTCAGGTAAAAACGTGGATCGGCCTAAGTAGTGAATAGCATTCTACTTCGTATATCGTCTTCTTTGTTTTTTTTTTAAACTAAAGGTTGATCCCAACGAAGCAAAACGTGCCCCGGATGATCATGAGCCTAAACTGGATAGCGTTGATTTTTGGCACAAGTTAATAGCCTTAATTGTATCGGTAATTGATGAAGACAAGAACAGCTATGGCGCCGTTTTAAATCAATTTCCACAAGAATTAAATATTGGACAGGTAAGCATTACAATATTAAAAAAAAAAAAAAAAACGGAAGTGACCGATGATAAGAGCAGTTCAGACAATAAGCATAACCGTCGCAACGCGCCGCTTAGCTCTGCGGAGGGGTAGTTGAAGTGCAGTCCAACGAAGCGATGAAGACTCCATTAGCACAAATGTAACCAAATAAGCAAATAAGAGCCCTGCTGCTGGAGTTTCTTTAGCTGTACTGAGCGATATTTTCATAAAAGCCCAAGGGGCAAGTTTATTACCATGCCACAGAAGAATGGTTACTGCTTTCGCTTCAATAAGTATCTAAAGATCCCGAAAATTGCGGGTACAAAGGTACGCCACTGTGGGGCATTTCATCTTTTAACAATCGTGTGGTGTCATAATAAAAGTCACCTGTATCTATCGCAGACGATAGTTCTCCGGTCTAACGATCGACACATTAGAAATAAAAATTAAAATTTGAATTAAACAAAAAAGTATAGTTCATATTTAAAAATGAGTAATTCTAATACACCTTCATATAAATTCTTGAACATAACATTTCTTAAGTATATTTCTTATCCTATATATATAACAGTTATCAGCATCTTCTATGTGGCATCTCTTTGCCGTAGACATGAAGTATGCATTGGAGGAGCACGAGCAGCATCGCTTATGCAAATCATCGGCGTATATGAATCTACATTTTAGGGTAAAATGGCTCTATAGCAATTACGTTAAAGAGGTGCCTCCCTATAAGGGGGCTGTGCCAGATTATCCCGCATGGTTTGAACCATTTGTCATGCAATGGCTTAACGAAAACGACGATGTATCGTTGGAATATCTTCATGGCGCATTTAAGCGAGACAAAAAAGACGGGGTAAGAACTTCCAAAATATTATAGAATAAGTACATACAAATAAATGTTAGAATATACGTATATTCCTATCAAGAGATTTACATTTCAAAATCTTTAAATTTTTTAAAACAACATTAAGAGCCGGTTTCTCGTCTCACTGCTAAAATTTCTCGGTCAAATATATGTAGTCCCTGCTAAGAAAGTTATGTTTACTTGGGAGTCAATGTCCGCGTACCATTATCAGACCCCTGACTCCTTGTCAAGTCTGTTTTAGCTCGACAAAATAACAAAATATTTCAGAAATCCAACTGAAGAATAAGAAAGGCATCACAGCTGTTTTGAGTTGTTGGTGTTGTGTGTTATTTCGATTAGCATCACAATTTGTTAATCACCGAATTGTTGCTCGTTCAGATTAATTACAGGCGACGGGAAAACCGATTTGCTTTTACAACAAGTTTACCTGATCTTTAATCTTTTGGGTCCGCTAGTTATCTGTCCCGTTAACATTGAGAAGAGAAACCGACTTTAGTGCATTAACAAAAAGGCAATTAAGAAACGGAAAAAATAAAGTAACTGAAATTTGTTGTAAATTTATATAATTTTTGCACTAACCACTTACCATTTTCTTTTTTTGTTTTCTTCTTAACCTATTGTAACTGTTGCAGTTTCAAAAGAGCAGCGAGCACGCGCTTTTTTCAAATTCGGTTGTCGACGTATTTACACAATTGACGCAATGTTTCGATGTTGTTAGCAAACTCGAGTGTCCTGATCCAGAAATATGGAAACGTTACATGAGGCGTTTTGCTAAAACAATCGTAAAAGTGCTAATAGCATATGCGGATATTGTTAAAGTTGAGTTTCCCGATCATATGAAGGATGAAAGAATCGTAAGTATAATATAAATATAATGAATGAGAACAAGAATGCGTAATGAAGAAATCACCTTTTTATGGTAACTGTATATAAATAAATAAACATATATACAATGTGTACATTAGTATATATATATATATATATATATATTTGTTTGCTGGCCCTGCATTTTTTATTACAGAATTATCAATTTCTGGAGTCCTTATGTTAACAATCCTGCAATTGAAACCTTAAATTGATGTTTTAACTTGCTGTTGTAGATATATTTATTTAATGAAAATTATTCCATATATGGGAATTTCCATAATCGAGCACAGAACATTCGTACGCTTAACATTAAAAATTGTATTAGCTCTTTCATTGGCGCAACGATTGATTTTGGGTAACTTTTCATTTTGAAGATATTTGCAAAATTCAAGTGATTCCCACGGGACACGAAACGGAAGTGTAAGGTCAACCAATTCAATGGCAATATTTTAATGCAACAAATTTTAACCACTTGTAATTTGATGCCTCTTAAAAATGGTTATGCTTTTTTTTAAGAGGACTCGTTTTAAAATTACGGTTTTAATTTCATTAAGATCGGACAACTATATCAATAGCTGCCATAGAAGCGATCGGTCGAAAATGTAAAATTCTTCATGTAAAATGTAAAAGGTTTATGTAAATGTTATACAAATTTACAAACTTCTGTAGTTTTCCAATTTTTACCAAATTTAAATTTAATTTGAAGTAAATTTCCACGAGACATCGTGCACGAGACATAGTTTCCTAATTTTTTTTAACTCATGTTTTCCTATAAATAACTTTATATTTTCCAGAAACAACTTATTTGTTGATCTGAAAGAAAAATGCAAAAAATATAGTATGTTTTGCATGCGAAATAATTAAATATACAAATTCCTTTAAAAGTACCTAAAAGTGACCAAATTTCAGTTTTTTAAGTTTTTAGGCCGATTTTTGCATGAAAACACTAACATATGCCACGTAGGGCCTGGTAGACATTTTGCTGGAAATGCCCCTATATAAAAGTAAACTAGTCAATTTGATTTATACTAAAATGCGTATATAAGAAAATTTGTTTTCCTGGATTGGGTCTAGACTATAGATGTATATCGAGAGGAAAAGTTTTTTATCAATACTGAAAAAACTGTACTGTTTGATTTTAAAAATTTTATAACATTTAAAATAATTTTAAATAACATTAAAACATCGTAATTATCAATGTTGTCGGTTTTTTTTGTTTGATATATTAATCCGAATACAGATTAAACGCAACGTTATAATATCGATTTATATATTGGCTTTCGCGTCAAATCTCGACAAAGTATCGATATATTGATATTTTATCACATCCCTAGTCTAGACCTCGCACCTATTGATAAACCTCCAATATTATTTGACGGCGAAAACCTGTCCTGGTTCGGGTTCTACATGTTATACGGCTGCCAGATTCTGGAAGAGCAAATTTTCTGGTCTCCGCTTAATAACTAAATTTATTTTTTACTTTTCATACTTACATAATTCTTGTGCCTTGTTAATACTTAGGCCTGCATACTAATGAACAATATTCAACAACTAAGGGTGCAATTAGAGAAAATGTTTGAGTCGATGGGAGGAGATAAGCTAGAAGAGGATGCAGCTAACATTTTGAAAGAATTGCAACAGAATCTCAATTCCGCACTCGATGACTTGGCTTCACAATTCGCCATCAGGTATGGCTCCCAAGACCTAATATCAGAGCTCGTAAACAACAGTTGACCGTTGGTTTCTTTGCACGATAATAACCGAAAAATTTGATCTTCGGTTGAGTGTTCTCAGTTGAGCTGTGCTTGTTAAGCTCTTTCTAAATATATTTACTTGCAGAGTTACAATTCGGTTTAGCCCTCGCACATTAAGAGTCAGAGGATGAAATGTTATTTTTGAGCTCAGCCTAAAACTCAATCTTAAAATACCAAGATTATAACACTAACACTATATTGACTTTCCAGTTTGGAGCCACGCATTACGCAATCGGTTCGTGAACTTGGGGATATGTTACTCTCTATTAAGGGAGGCAGTGCCCTAGCACCTGGTAATCAAGCAGCTCAACGCAACGCCGTCGCCGTGGAAGCCGATGAGGTATTGAGGCCACTTATGGATTTACTGGATGGTTCTCTAACTCTTTATGCACAATCGTGTGAGAAAACTGTACTGAAGCGATTACTCAAAGAGCTATGGAAAATCGTAATGCGAATATTAGAGAAAACCATTGTTCTGCCACCAATGACTGATAAAACGGTTAGTATTTTTCCCTATTTGGTTATTATTATTATGTTATCGTTATATTATTATTATTTTACCTATCCAGATGATGTTTAAGCACCTCACGGATAATGCTAAAAATCTGGCATCTAATGCCAAAATTGAAGATATGGGTCGATTGTTCAAGTCACATATGGCGGGAAAACAGGATGTTAAAAGTGCGCTTAGCGGTGTTATGGACATATCAAAGGAAGTTGAAAAAAATTTATCGCCAAAACAGTGTGCCGTGCTAGACGTTGCCTTAGATACAATTAAACAATATTTTCACGCCGGTGGCAATGGACTGAAAAAGACATTTCTTGAAAAATCATCCGAACTACAAAGCCTACGTTATGCACTCAGCTTATATACGCAGATGACCGATACTTTAATAAAAACCTTTATATCCAGTCAAGTTCATGAGGGTATGTATCTGTAAACAACTATCTAGGATATATTTACTTGTTATTTTATTACAAAAAAATATTTTATTTAAATTAACACTCTAAACTAACTGCAGTTTATGGTGTGATCTTGGTGTATGAACCTTATTGTTTGCTTCTCTGCAGTGTGACCGCTAAATTATCTATAAATAGTTTTGTCCGGCTCTATACAATATAATTTTTATACCATTTTCAATTTGAAAAATATACCACTAAAATTATTATACCCGGTAGCCATAGGCTACAAGGGTATTATAACTTAGTGACAACCGAGAATGTATGTAACAGGCAGAAGGAGGCATCTCCGACCCCATAAAGTATTCTTGATCAACATCATCAACCGAGTCGACTTAGCCATGAAACAGATCTCAAAGACAATAAGAGCTAGAGCTATCAAAATTAATGACAACATTCCTATTAATTGCACGCAGATCAAGTTTGTTTTTGAATTTGGCCACGCGAGAGAAAATATCAATACAAGATATGAACAAAAATGTGTGTTTACATTTTTGTTCGTTTATTTTAATACGCCAGTCAGATAGCCACTTCTCAACTACCATGAGGTGATTTGCTAGTTGGGGACCTCGAGCGACTTAGGATCGCAGTGTCGTCAGGGAACGTGGATGTTGTTAGCCGCTCGTTCGTAGGAATATCCGCTGTATGAAGGACGAACATGGTTGGCCCGAGTGCGTTTCCTTGTGGAACTCCAGCTTCAATAATGTACTCGTCAGATGTTCTTGCGTTGCACCTTACTGGGAAGACTCTGTTGTAAAGATACGACTCAAGTAGCTTATGAGAGTATGTAGACAAGTTTGTTTTAATTGTTATACATGAGGCCATTTAGCCAGACTCGATCGAAAGCTTGAGATACATCGAGAAATACCTTGCTACAGTATTCCTGATGCTCGAAGGCTGTATGTATCTGTGAAGTTATTGTTGACTTGTTCGATTGTTCTATGGTTTTGACGGAAGACAAATTGATGAGCCGGGATAACATTGTGTGCTTCCAGATATGGTATTATACGTGTTAGAAGACATTTCTCGAGCAGTTCAAACAGACACGATAATAAACTTATTGGTCTGTAGGATGACGAGATTGTGTGGTCTTTTCCGGGCTTCGGTATCATTATGATGATCGATTCTTTCCATATCCTTGGATAGTAGCCGAGACATAAATTCCTATTGAAGATTTTACAAATAACCTCAATAGCAGAGTTTGGAAATTCAATTATCATTTTGGGAGTTATTAAGTCACCGCCCGAAGCCTTTTTCGGTTTCAGTTCCCTTTATACGATACTGATGGATTGCTGCTGGCATATATAGATGGTTGAAATATCGATAACAAACACAAAGGCAATATAATTATTAATAACGAATTCAGTGGAATCATTAGCTGATCTGTCAGAATTTGTTGATTATGATGTAGCAAAGAGTGCAGCGTGCCGTGCTGCAATTGCGGTAGTGGACGAAATGGATTTAACAACCCGCCTTTAAAGAAAAGGAGGCGTCACGTTAAATACAATTTTTTATTACATAAAGAGCAAAGACAGGTTAAACGCCGATAGGTTCCAAGCCGATTATTTTTAGGACGGCGTATGTATCATGAGCGTTCACCAGAACAACTTGATCACTGATTACTGATCCATCTTTAATCAGTAATCATGTTGTTCTGGTGAACGCGACCAATGTGATGTCGTTAGTAATCAGTAGTCATTTCTAGAACTGTCAAACAAATACATAAAATTCAACTCTTAGTATCAAACAAAAGCACCTCTTATTGAGGTGAGATTAAAGTGACGATGCCACCTTCAACTGCAAAAGTTTTTGATATCAAATTTTGTAATAATTAGTAGTAACGTTAACAAAAATAAATTTAAAATTATAACACACAGTTATGACCCCTGGTATTAGCTGAACGCCGGACATCGTCAAAAGTTTGATACCTCGTTAAGAGATGTTTTTAAGTGATATCAGAAGGTTTTGTTTAAAACTCATATGGGAAAAATTAACAAAAAAAATCCATGACAGAAGTTATATGGGATCATTGCTACTAATTTTGATGAGAAAGCGAATTTTCGGAGATATGTATGTGTTGTATACAAAAACGTAAGCAGTAATCTCAAGGGCTAAAATTAAAAAAAAAATTTTATCTTAAAATAAATTAATTTTAATTCCAAATTCTTAATTATAATATTTGGATAAATTGTGTCAAGGAAGAGTAAATATCATATCAAAATACCTTTCCAAACAAAATATATCACGTTTCTGTAACTTTAGTCGTTCAGAAGTTATGGGCGCGAGAAATCGATTTTTTTCCGGTTTTCTCGCCAAAGTAGCGGGAAACAAAAAATTAGATCAAACTAAAAACCGTTAAAATCTTGTTTATTGAACGGAGTATCGGATTGGGATGATTGAGATATCTTCGACACGTGTTTGAAGCTAGATCACAACAACATTAACAATTTGTTGAATTTTGCTCCACCGGCCCCAACAGCTCAAAAATTAAAAATGTTCAATTTCGCACTTCCCATTTCTCCTAAACTAATCCGTTTTTAAAAAATCTTAGTATGCAGTTTCAAAGAGGTTAACAATACCTTTCTATTAAGATATAAATGGTTCCGAACGGACTATCGTAGCAGATTTCCATTCTACAGCTCTATATAGTAGTCTCCTTGCGCACCACAGTCTCGGTGCTCATCGTCACTACGTGGACTACCGTCCACAGTGATAAATATTTTGTCACAGTAGATCGAATACCTACTATTCAGACCCGGTCGTCTAAAATAGCTGAGCATTGAGAAAGAAGGCAGCTTTTTACAGGTCGTAAGTATTATTTATATGCATTTTCAAGGAAGAGTCGCCGGCGAGCATCGTATTTCATCCCAAATATCGTCGACGATCGCCAGTTCAGAGTTGGCAAACTGCAACTCTCCGAAACAATTATATTGATAACCGAAGAGTCGTCCGCTATAATCCGCCCCTCTTAAAAATGTTTGATGCTCACACTAGTAGCAATGCCGATCAATCCATTTACAGCATACACCAAATAAAGTGAAAAATATCAGTCTGGACGTTAATATACAGCTCTGAAGCAGTATGGCGGATTTTATCATTCGAATTGGACAGCCTAGCAGAGTGACAGAGTTCCAGCTTACTATACATGGAACCAGAATTCTAAAGTCTTTCAAAATCAAAAACAAGGTCGAGGTTACCCTGCAGAGTCTACGTTATTCATTCCAGCAATAGTAAATACTTTTATATGAAAATATTACTGTATGTTGTAAAAGGACCGACAGCCTTTCAACACCTAAAAACTTTGCAAGGTGTTATTTACAACACTTCTCACAGCTATAGCCGGAACATGGCTAAATCGACTCTGTTGATAATGCTGTAATACAAATTACACTATTCAGAGTATTTTAATAAAACCTTAAAAGAAAGAACTACATATGGTCATTTCCAGAATGACGAACGACACATTTGTACGGCTTAAAATGGAAAAAAGTATCACAATAATAAACATTTTCTGAAATGTTTTTTTGCACGATCAATGCATTTCGCCAGTACTATTTGTATTCTAAAAGTCAAGATTTGGGGATTTGTAAAAAACTATGATTCGCAAACAAAACAAGAAAATTTAGAAGTCAGTTTAAAAATTAGTTTGCGTAATCTTTTTGATTTGGTAGAAAAAATCCAAGCATTTCGTATGTTTCGCATGCGAAATTACTAAATATAAAACTGGCATTAAAGGTAAGTAGCAAACTTAATTTTAGTTTTTTCAGTTTTCAGGCGATTTTCACATGAAAACATTGAGATATGCTATGTAACCATTGTATTATAAAAATTGTGTTTTGGATTTGAAAGTTTGTTATAAATATACACAAAACAAAAAAGGAAGCTAACTTCCGTAAGCCGAAGTTTGTATACCCTTGCAGTCTGCAATTGCAATCATTATTAATCGATCCATTTTGGTTATATTATTATTATATTTTGGCTATAAAACTACCCTTACAAAAATTTGGTTCTTTGTTTTTTTTTTTTTTACATATACATATTAGCTCTACTCTTGGAACAAAAAGTAGCCTCGGTGGATTTTAGGTTTTTTTTTAATTGCCAAAAAACATGACCTCGCGAACACACAAAAAACGGAAGTGCTTCTTGGCTGCATATAAAAAAAATGCGAAACTCAGCGAATTTGAATAGAATAGTCAAATAATAAAAAAAATTGTATAAAGGGGTAATATAGCTTCAATTTAAGACCTCACGTTCCATATTTGACACACTAAACTATTTTTAAATAATTAAAAGGCAATCTAGCGAACACACATCGCGAACAGACACTTTTTCCGTCATGTTTCCTCACGTTTTCGTATGAATAACTTCATATTTTCTTGAAAAACAACTTTTGTTGTAATTAAAAGATATTGAAAAAAGGATTTGGTAGAAAAAGTGCCAACATTTCGTATGTTTTGCATGCGAACAATGAAATATAAAAATGTCCTTAAAAATACCAAAAAATATCAAAATTTAAGTTTTTCAGTCTCTGGTCGATTTTTACTTGAAAACACTAAGATATGTATTGCATTGTATTATGAAAATTTTTATTTAAATTTGAAGTTTTATTTTATATATACACACAAAAATACGGTAATAATGAGCATTATAGTTTTCGGACCCGGTGGACCTTCCGTGGGAAATGCCCATATGGAAGTTTCTACATTTTTATAACATTTACCTAAACATTTTACATTTTACATGTATAATTTTCCATTTTATATAATTCGACCGATCGCTTCTATGTCACCTATATAGTTGTTCGATCTTAATGAAATTAAAACCGTAATTTTTAGACCGTAAAAAACTGTTATATCTTGAAAATTATAGAAATACGTTTACAAACAGAGACGTTTTTTTTTTTTTACCTTAATTTGCCATTCTATGGCAGCTAAAGGATATAGTGGTCCGATTTCGACCGTTCTGACATATTTACTGCGTGCTAAAGAAATAAGACTATGCTAAAAATTTCAGCCTGAAAACTGATAGACTAGTTCACGTAGAAACAGAGAGACAGACTTTGTTGTTGGTTTTTATTAAAAAAGATTGGGGTACGTGTACAATATATAAATATATAGGTTGACCTATAGGTTCTTCAGAAAAACAAGTTTTGGTTTATACCATGCTGTGAGGCCGCGACGGTGACGTAACCCCTTAAAAGACAACACACTTCCACTGCTTTACAGCTTCCTTTTGGAATGGTGCTGTCCCTTCCGACTTCCAAGAACTCTTGCATCTGTGCACAGGACTCTCACAGTCGAGCTATTCGACTGTAGTTTTCTTACTTGTTTATTTTGCTTGTATATAGATGGATATTACTAAAGAATTTATTTATATTTTTACTTAATATAGTTGATCCTGAAAATGGAGAAGAGAGTGTCGGCGAAATCTCGGTTCAAATCGATTTATTTTCTCATCCAGGCACCGGCGAGCACAAAGTAAATGTGAAAGGTCAGTTTAGGACAATATACATACCTGTAGAAGTAATTATATATTTAATGTTAATCATACGCTTATTTTTGAAGTGGTTGCTGCCAACGATCTGAAATGGCAAATACCGTCGGGAATGTTTCGACCGTTTGTTGAAATAAATCTCATTGGACCGCATCTGCAAGAGAAGAAAAGGAAGTTCGCCACCAAGTCGAAATCAAACAATTGGTCGCCCAAGTACAACGAGTCATTCAGCTTGTGATTATAAATATATTTTTTAATTATAATTCTAAGCTTTACTATAACCTATTTTATTTTATAGCACTATTGGAAATGAGGAGCAGCTGGACTTCTTTGAGTTGCACATATGTGTTAAGGACTATTGCTTTGCCCGCGATGATCGACTTGTTGGAGTGGCTGTTATACCACTCAAAGATATTTCGGAAAAGGTGTGCCTATATAAAGTATTAACTTACTTACTCCGTATCTCCATGATTTTACGTTACTCATAGAATAATTTTTTTTACGTTAATTTTTCTTGACACTTAACAGGGCTCTGTCGCCTGTTGGTTACCCTTAATGCGTCGCATTGAAATGGATGAAACTGGCTGGACAATTTTAAGGATATTGTCGCAACGTAATAATGATGAAGTAGCCAAGGAATTTGTAAAACTCAAATCGGAAATACGACAAGAGCCAACAATGGGCACATAAATAAGTCTGTCTGCGCCATGTTTTTTAATTGTCTTTTGCAATCTTGTATTTTCTTCTGCAACTTTCTAAAAACATTCTTTTCTAATTTTTATTTTATTTTAATTTAATATTCCGAATTCAAATAATAACGTAGCTAAAAATATATGCATACACATATAAGCATTTATATAAGAAGACACATACCAAATACACGAAAATATATATATTTCCAACAAAATCTTAGGACTGGAGCTGTCAAAACAAATAACACATTTGATAGCATAAATGGTTTTGTAACGATAGCACATTAAAAAATATATATTTAATTTAAAATTGAGTTACAATAAGAGACTATTGTCTAAATTCTTCCAGAAAAAAAAAAACGAAGAAATAGGTTCTCTTTTTATTTTCTTACAAAATACTTAGTTTTATTTATTTTACTATTATTAGGAAACCTTGTAATATTCTAGTTTCTTCGAGGAGAAAAATGTATGTATCGCAATAGAATTGATGTTTCCGATAAAAAATGTAATAGGAAATATCGATGTTTTGACAGCTCTGGTTAAGGTTGCTATAAAAAGGAAATTAACGGAGCCTTTAAATAAATTATAATTTGTTTTACTTACTCAGATAGAAGCAAATAATGAGCGTACTATACTTAGATATGTCTATAATACAAGAGTGATCCATCCGTATAAAATCGTACATTTGTACATAACATAATGCAGGCAAACCGCCGCATATATATATACTTAAATAATTTATACATTTAATCTAAAATAAATGCCATGATCATCTGTAAATTTTAAGCGACACCTACATTGCACACATTCCTACTTATGTAAATAAAGTACCTGTATAAATAAATAAATATATATTAAATAATTCGTCGAAAACATTTGTTAAAGATATTTCACAAGTTCCCAATAATTACGTACATTTTTTTTATAATTATTTCTTTTTTTGTTGCAGTAAAGACATTACAGGAAAAATTGTGGAAAATAAATATACAAAACTTGTATTAATAAGAAGTAATTTTTATTGACTTCATTTCGCTTATTTTTAAGTGTATCCAGTTGACCTGTTTTTTACGGTTAGTGGAGAGCTTCGCGATTTAATTGTGAGCTATTTTTTTTTAACTTTAAAGTGCAAAGGTAAGTTACAAATACTAAATTAGCTTACTGTTTTTTATTACATAAGAGCAGAGGCCCCAAATATACATAGGTCAAAATTAGTACTTGCATACGGTTATAACACAGATAAAAACAAGAAAGGAAGCTAACTTCGTTAAGTCGAAGTTTGTATACCCTTGCAGTCTGCAATTCAAATTATTTAAAGTTTTATTTAAGCCTAATCCCTGCTCTGGGCTACATATGAATTGGGTTTTATTAAAGCTCCGTACTCAGACACGCGAACATCGTTTCCAAGCAGTGAGAGAGAGCGAGAGGTCAATAGTCGAGAAATACTTTTCGGCAACGCTGAAGAGGGTCTTAGTATTTTTAGACCGCGTGACGAACAGAATAAAAAATTTATAAAACAGGTCGTTCTCAACTATTGGTCTCTCACTCTCTCTTACTGTTTCCTCGCACATTTCAAAAATATAGATCCCGCCAAACACAATAATGTATGCAAAAGCCGAGTCCAGGAGTTTAGAAGAGTAGATAACGATATACTAATTAAATTGGTAGAGGCCAATTCAATAATAAGGGATTTTGGCAATATTAAATATTTGCATAAATAAAGGCCTGGAAGGAAATAGGTCCCTGTTATATTTGGTTATGACTTTGCACTGATGAGATGTCACGCTCGATGACTGAGATGAAGGCGTCAGAGGAGTGTCTGGCTGGACAAAACCTTTATTGCCAAGCTGGAAAAGGACATGTACAGCAATGGACAGAACCGGGCGCAGCAGCAGTACCAACTCTAACCAAATGTATGCCAGCAAGGATATGGTGTACAATCAGAGTCTCGCATCCATCAAGAACGAAGTAACTTTGAATCATTTCACCAGTCCAACAATTTGGTGGCAGCAATGAGCAAGAGAGCAAAACTGAACAAGTGAGTAAAAATGAGCAAGTGAGCAAAAATGAGCAAGTGAACAAAACATAACAAAATTGAACAACTGAACAATAGTGAGCAAAAGAGCAAATCTGAACAAGTGAGCAAAAATGAACAAGTGAACAAAAAAGAGCAAGTGAACAAAAAAGAACGAATAGTAATGAACATGTTTACTCACTCAGTTTAGTGAACAAATCTTTTTGGTTCACTCATGAGCAACCCAACACTAGTGCAAACCGAGAATGTATGTAACCCGCAGAGAGAGGCATCTCTAACCCCATCAAGTATGTCCATATATTCTTGATCAGCATCACCAGCCGAGTCGACTTAGCCATGTCCGTCGTTTGGTCTGGTGACAAAATTTCTATCTGTTGAACGCAGGCCAAATTTGTTTAAAAATTTTGCCACGCTCACTTCCGCCCTTAAAAATCTTAAATAATGTTATATACATTCTGTCAAGAAAGTACCGGGAATTATGTATTTAAAAATCTATTTATTTGAATAGAATTGCCAAAATTCTTTTTAGCACTGATTTGGCATATTCGTCCTCGTTACTTATCGTGAGTTTGAGTCCGATCTGTCAATTTTTTTTTGTTTCACAGTTATTAGTTTATTCTTTATTTTGATTTTTCGTGACCTGTATTTTCATTATTAATGAATGTTGGAGGCCAGAGGGGACCGTTAGAACTCCCATCGGGAATTCCTCAGCAACGGTTTGTTGGTTTTAAGCATATGTGTTTTTGATTGCATATTTTCGGGATGTGTTAATTTTCCTTTATTCTTATTCTGATTTTTTGAATTCCGGTCAGACGGTAAATAAAATATATCATTTAGGCGTTATGCGGCGTTTAAGAGAAAATATTTGTCGAAAAAGGCCAGATTTGTCGAAAGAAAATTTGTTGTTTCTGTTTCTCCGTCTCATAAGGCCATCATTGTGAACGAATTTGTGGTCAGAACTAAACAAATACGATCGAACAACCACCGTGTTCACCTGACATGGCTCCGTCTGAATATTTTCTGTTTCCAAAACTAAAATTACCTTAAAGGCGACAAAATAAGTTTGGATAAATAATCCATTTTCTTTTACTCAATAATTCCCGGAACCTTCTTGACAAAATGTAAGCTATAGTCATAATTTTTGTCTTAAAGTTAATAGATAAAATATATAAATAGGGTTGTGCGGACGTTTTCTGAGAATTTGAGTAAATCGGACGAAAAAAAGGAAGTAATTTAACAACAAAGGTTTTGTATATGCTTCTACTTCTTCTGTGTTGACAGAACCAATGCGTTTTGCTCAACATGTTTCTAGCAACATTTGTCTTCATTTGTCAATATTTCCTTTTTTCCATGTTCATGTGATTTTTATTTTCCCCCACAATGCCCACAATGCTTTGGGTATCGGGTATTAAACATTAAGTATATGTATTCTTGATCAGCATCACCAGCCGAGCCGATCTAGCCATGTCCGTCTGTCCGATGCTACGCAATTTGTCTCTCAGTTTTTAAGCAATCTAAATGAAGCTTGGCAGATAGTCTTTCTATTTCAGCTAGTATATATGTTTGTCGGAACAGTCAAAATCGGACCACTATATCCTATAGCTGCCAAAGGAACAATAGGGCAACAACAACAACAACATGTCATATTTTCGCTATTTTTGAAGATATTGGGCTAAAATTATATATATAATTCCTTAATTATATTATAGCTTTACATTTTAAATTTCATGCAAATCGGACTACTTTATCTTATAGCTGCCAAAAGAACGATCGGCTCGTAATAGTTGATGAGCAATGTTTTATTCCATAAAATGTTAATCGAATTAACTTAACCTGAAATACACTTCGGATTATTACATCCCGCAGTTTCTCTTCCCTCTCTTTGGGATAGCGCAAATCGGAGTGATTCTGAGCGGCGAAGCTTGGCTTAACTTTGGCCTAATTAGAATGACCGAATACAATAACTTCAAATTCCTCACACAAATAATACTAACTCTGACGGCGCCTAATTCAAGCTTATCGATAGCCACTTATCCGTTCCGCGACAGTTGATTCTCGTTGTTTTTTAAGATACATTTAAAATTGCATCCAAATCAGACGACTGTATTGTAACGAGCTGAATTGCCAGGCCTAAACTTAGCGAACAGGACCAATAGGACCACCAAATTTATATACGTGACTGCCCGACCAGTGAGAATACGGCGGATTAATTTAGTACTCAGGTTCGTTTATTGGATTTCTGCTTGTGATGCTCCGTCTTTATCGCGCCCGCGGTGGCAGCTGCGCTCCTTCCTAGCTGACAGTACGGATCAGTGGTGTAATTTTTTCCGGACCAAAAAAAGCTGGATTGACAAAATAAAACAGCTAAAAAAAAACGGAATTCCGGGGAGAAAAAGCTAAGAAAAAAGCTGATTTTTTGAATATTATTTTTTAAAGAAAAGAAACAACCAATGGACAAAGACACAACCAAAATGAAAACAAATTAAATTCATAGATATTATATATTAAATAGTAGTAATGGGTAGTTGAAAGGAGGTCACTCTATGTTCGATGTATGGGAAGCCAAAACATTAAGGCGCTCTCTTAAAAAGTGCCATTTTCAAAGTCGGTGACACGATTAATCTCAAAATCTACTTAACCAATCGTTTTAAAATTTTGTCCATTTCATTGCTGTAAATATTTCCTTTCAAAAGAGGTGATTTGGGCGTAGAAAGACTTCGTGGTAAAAAACACATTCAAGCAAAAATTACCTAAATATTACAGAAAATTCTACATATGTACACCAAAAAAATACTAAGTAAAACAATCAACAACTCGCTGTTGCGACTCTTTCCCGTCTCTTTCTAGCACATGCACAGCTTATGGGGGGTAAAGTCGATGTTGCAATTTTTTCGAGCTGTTGATGTTGCGGACCCATTCTAAACAGAGTAATATACTTAAAATAGCGTTTAATGTTTCAACGCTTTTCGTTTTTATCGAATTTACTTGGCTAAAATCTTGACCATTTGTTTGTAAGCCTCTTTTGGCATCGTCAATTTACATATGTATTTTTCTCGGATTTAGAATTGAATTTTGAAAATTAGAACAGCATTTAAAATGTAGTAAACGTAAAATAAGAAAAAAGCTGCTTAAATTTTGTAAAAAAGCTGAAATTCCCGCTGCCCGCTGATTTCAAATTTTTCCCGCAATCACACTTCAAAAAAAGCCGAATTTGACGGGAAAAAAGCGGAAATGACATCACTGGTACGGATGTCTCGCTGGCGGAAGCTAGCAGGATGTATTCCCTGGCAGGTTGAACTTTCGTCCCTCCTTATCGCCTGGCAGGTTAAACTTTCGTCCTTCCTCGTCTACATACCTCGCAACACTGTGCCCGTTGCTAGGCAGCTTTAACGGGATTCCCTTCCCTTTCCCTCTAGCTCCGCTTCTTTACATGTTTACATATGTACACACCTGATCATATTAATAGGTACACACATCAACTTAGACTTTGAGGTAACAGAAAAAGGTTTCTTCATTATTTTAAACTTTAAATTTTGTCTCATTGGTTCTTTAACTATTTGTTTTTAATAAAATAAACTTAATTGTATCATAGGATAATAATATAACAGAAAGGAGATAATTTTTTGTCTTAGATACGTTTTCGGTCTGATCATAATAATACGTACATTTTATGTGTTGGTGAGAAAAAAAGTTTAATTTCCATTTTGGATTCTTTTTTTAGCTAAATTCGTATTTCCCAACTTAGTATCCAGTGTTTCCACCTCAATTTTTGGTCACTACTGCTATTCTTTTGGGCATACTATTAAAAAAAGCATGCCATGTTTCTACTGGTGTCTCATACCACTATTTAGGGACACCATCCCATATTTTTACATTATTTGAAAACAAATTCTTTGCCAATTTCTTTTTTAAGTCTCCGCACAAGTTTTCTATGGGGTTTAGGTCGGGGGATTGGCTTGGCCACTTCAGAACTTCAACTTTTTGGTCCTCCAAAAATTAAAAGCCTTAATGTGTTCTTAGGATCATTGTGTTTTTAAAATACCCAACGGAGTTACATATTTTCCACAGCATATGGTACTATAACTGTTTCCAATATGAATTTGTATTCTTCAGCCGTCATTTTGTTCGTAAGTCCACCACCTCCATGTTTGACTGTTTATTTTGTAAACTGTGAATGAAATTCCTTTTCATTAGAGCATTGAACATTCCTTTTCCAATCATTTCCAATTAAATTTATCTTGTTTTCACCGCTCCATAAAATGTTTCTCGACTTTTTCTCCCCGATGCATCCTTACCAGCTTTTGTAGTCCCATTTCCAAAAAAAAAATATAGAACTCTTTTTATTGACAGTAGCTAAACGAAATTTACCTTTAGTTGCCAAAAAATCACTAATTACAAAATTATTCACCCTATATTTATAAGAAACGGAGACTGTACCTATTATTATGATCAGGCGAAATGTGTGGTTGAATCACAATTTATAGAAAAGCTTCGATATACGGTGCATCGCCTCTTTCAACTCTTTGTTACAGTGTAGCCAGACATTGACAACAACAAAAAATCAAAAATTAAAAAGCTGTCAACACTCTAAGTACGAAAAAACCGTCTTTAATCAAATAATTTCTATGTGTACCTATTAATATGATCAGGTGTGTATGTACTTTGTTGCTGCTGCTATTTGTGAGGAGTTATTTAACTATATAACTATTATATAACTATGTATATCACAATATCTTATAGCTGCCATAGGAACGATCAGGTCAAATTAGCTGATTTTCGATTTTTTTTTCGGCCCGTGTAATTATACACCCACATGAGTTAAAGTAATTTTTTTATTTTCCACATACTTAAAATTAGTTACCTACATAAAACTTAAACATTTTTTTTCTACTTGATTATATTTTTCCAAATGCAAAAATAAAAAATATATTTTTTTATTCCCTATTTGAATTTACACATGAAGAGCCGAGAATTAATTAATTAAAATAGTTGTAGTGAACTCCCCCGACATTTGGCGTACTACTGAGATTACTCGGAACATACGTGGTTCCTGTAGAGCATTTTAAGCAATTCCTTTTTCTCGGTCTATGCTTCGACTTGGATCCATGGCAGTGTATGGCAAACCTTAACTCCTGCGCCATTTCCGAGCATAACGATTGATTTTCTGTATTTACATTTTTCCTCGAGTTCCAACAGAACTCGAAAATGGCAACAACAACGGCAAGTGCAAGGCCACACAGGAGAACAACAAATACGCCACCTAAAAGATTGTAAAGAATTCGATTTTTAATAAAATATTGATATAATAGAAACTAAAAACTTACCAATATTTTCGACACCAAGTGCGTTTGCTTTCGATTCCTTGCTTTTATCATCTCGATTGCAAACATCGCCAGTATTTTTCCACCATTTATCATATAATATTTGAATAATACCTTTTTCCTGTAGCTCCAAAATAGCAAGCGAGATTTTATCTCGCCAGGGTGAACCTTTGGGTGTGGCAATACCATAACCCTTGGAATCTAGCAAGCCTCCGATTTGTGTAAGATTACAATCCCGTTGTACAGCATAATCCAGCATAGTAGATTCCATTAAAAATGCATAGCTACCTTCCATCACACGTGTAATACCGTCTTCGTAGGTTTTAACAAATACAGCTGCCTTTCGATTTTCCATATAACGCCACATCTTTTGATAAATCCCGATTTTTGAGTCCTATAAAATATATGTAAGATTTATTAAGTAATAATAAAATTGTATTAAGAATTATATAATGCTGAAAAGATAAATGATATGGGATTAGGTTGGTACAGATTCAATTTCGAGACAACTATAAACGATTTTCGACTTTAATGTATTCCTTCTGCGAATTTTTTCTGCTGCACGACTTTTCTTCTACGACGATCAGTTTTTGTTCTCGTACATTATCAACTTCTAACTCTTCGGCGCTGCCAATTTCTTCCTTCTTAAATATGGCAAATTTGCAATGGGTGGGAAAACTGGATAGTGTTCGGTGAGTGTCAGGGATAGGTGTGTCAGCTGGTGAGGTAATCGTAGTGATGTCACCTTATACTCGGCCATCTTGATCATCATCTGACCAAGATGATCCTCCAGTATTGTCGTCTTCATCTTCATTGCAGCCAAAGTAACGCCACAATTTCATTGTATCAGCCGAGGTTGACGTCTGATTCGGACCCAGGAACTCAGCAGATTTTTGGACATCATATCTGCCGTTTCGCTTCATTTTGATGACTTCGTTGGGTCCAATAGTTTTGTTGGACAGCTTTTTCCCATTTACAAATTGTGTAACTCGGATATCTACCAAGTCTGCTAGTTGATAGCAGTAGTGTTCTTTTCGTTTTTTATCGAAAGTGCGCCTGTATGTTTGTTGTGCTTTTTCGATCTGGATCGCCTGACATTAGCTCCTTCTAAAGAATGTTGACAAATTCAATATCTGACTCGTTTCGCATCTTAACTCCGAACAAAATTTTAAACGGAGTAAATTTCGTCGATGAGTGCTCATGAGCATTGATTGCCCGCTGCACCTGTAAAGTATATTGATACCATTTTGATGGCTCTGCTGCAATTTAAACAAAATAGATATGATGACCCTATTAACTCTTTCAATTTGCCCGTTGCCTCTCGGGATCCCTGTAGTATTTTCTATGTGTTCAATCTTGCCGTCATAACAAAACTCCTTGAATGTCTTAGACGTGAAAGACGTAACGTATTTTTGCTTTTCATTTAGTTCATAAGCTTCTGCGTTGTCGTCAAAATTAACCACCCACTGTCTTACTGGGATCGAGACAGTCAAAATTGGGCACAATTTTCGAAAAGCTATCAACCGAAACACTTTTTACTTTCAGAAATTTCACATTTGCCCACAATCATTTTTAGCAACTTCGACAAATCACCATTGTTTACGTATGTGTGCGATTCTTCGTGATCTATGTTGCTCATTTTTCCCGACAATTTTTGTTCTGTCTTGTCCGATTTTATTTCCAAATACTTCTTCAATCTGATTTTCTGTATACTTTTTTACTTGTGTATGTATTTTGATGAACTCTTGTATGGTTGTCTCTTATTCACTGCTTTGTTCTTCTATATTAAATGTCTTTTCATCTACGTTCCTTCGATTCAGCTCAAATGTGCCGTTTTGCTCATCTTCGTTAAGTTTTTTCACCTTTTTCTTTGCTGTCGTTGAATTTTGCTTTTGGGTAGCGTTTTTATTCTTCTTATTGGTTTTGATCACAATATCACAACTTTGAGTAATTTCACAACATATTGAAATTTCCAATTTGGTAATTATCTATTAACGGAGCCCCTTCCAAAAAATTTAAAAAAAAACCATTGATAGGGGGTGCTTCAACTTACATTTGGGTATAAAAATTATGTTGGGGACGCTCTTAGTTTAGTCACAATAAATCTTTAAAGATTTGCCTTATTCCCGTTCGGTACAGTGGTCTGTGAAGCTTAAAATGTTTGTAAAATTGTGCTTAACGTAAATACTATATACGAGTATGTCGACACTTTGCACACTTAGAATACATTTATGCGTGAAATATAAATAAAACGAAAAGTTGACAACGTAAAATACGTAGTAATTAACGACTTTTCAATATTAAGACGTACATTTGATTATACAAATTATAAGGAGAATTTTATAGTAAAGAACATACAGTTTGATGAGGTAAGAGAAGATATTGCTGTGATCATAAGGTCAGGGAGAATTTAAACCAGCGCCGCAGACGAAAAATTAAAAAAATGTTTCGCCTTCGACGCTACTTTGAGTATTCCTAATTAATTTTTTTTTTAATTAAAAAGTCGTTAATTACTACGTATTTTAAGTTTTTTTATTTATGTTTCACGCATAAATGTATTCAAAGTGTGCAAAGTGTCGACATATATAGTATTTACGCTAAGCACAATTTGACACAAATTTTAAGCTTCGTAGACCACTGTACCGCGACGATCACACAGACAAGCGCTTGAATTTTGTGTATTCATAATTTGTCAGTGTGCGTGTTTGCTACGGATTTTGTATGGGAACTTGGCCAATCTTTAAAGATTTATTGTGACTAAACTAAGAGCGTCCCCAACATAATTTGTATACCCAAATGTAAGTTGAAGCACCCCATATCTATGGCTTTTTTGTTTAATTTTTTGGAAGGGGCTCCGTTAATAGATAATTACCTCAAATTTTTCTAAATTTCATATGTTAAATGCTTCACTTAGTTCATTTAGTTGGCTGCTCGGACCGGTTGAGACCCCATGTAAGATTTATTAAGTAATATTAAGTTTGTATTATACGACGATTATGGGATTACGACGACCACATCTCGTTTTCGTACATTCTCAACTTCGACGCTGCCAATTTCTTCCTCATTAAATATGGCCCATTTGCGATGGGTGGGAAAACTGGATAGTGTTCGGTGAGTGTCAGGGATAGGTGTGTCAGCTGGTGAGGTGATCGTAGTGTTGCCACCTAATATATATGTATTTATGTATATAGCGTTAAGCGCAAGTTTACCAACAAAACAAGTACGAAAGCTAAAGAATCTGTCCGATAAAAGTTTCCTAAAGACTTTAGCAGTGCATTTAGCAAGAAATTAAAATGAAAAACCGAAGCCTTGAAACGTGCAATTTGACCCAAATTCTATAAGACACAGTTGGCCTATTTGTATCAGAAAAACTTACAGGTTTTGACAATTTTCCCTGACAGTCATATAAATTGACCGATCGCTTCTATCGCAGCTTTATAATAAAGTCGTCCAATTTTAATAAATATCGAAAACGTGAGTTTGAAATCATAAAAATCATGAAAAGAAGGTAACTTCGGCCAGCTGAATTTAAATATACCTTTGCAGATATTTATACAAATAAAATGAAAGGATCAAATAAAAATTTTTAGTTCGATATCTTTAAAAACAACGAAAATCGACAAATCGTTCCTGTGGCAGCTATAACATATAGTTGTCCTATTTAGATACAATTTGAAATGTATGGTACATATGTATACAATAAAATCAAGGGACTATATATTTAATTTGAATCCGATATCTTTATAAAAAAAAAGAAAATGGTTGAGGTGTCGTTGAGTTCGTTTTAAAATCTAGAATACAAGCCCAAATTATAAAAAATGTCTTTTACACTTTCACCCCCATATTTCCCGAACCTATTGATTTTTTGTAAGTTCAAGTATCCTTAAACTATTCCTTTTAATTTGGTACGTTGCTTCTACAATCGGACAATCGTAAGCTGATTTCGACGTGTATATGTACATATATCACTCTCGGTGTTAATCGACACCACGTAGAAGGCCATCCCCAGTGATAAAAATAATACTGGTTTTACCCTAAAAAATGTCATTGTTGATCCACCCTCCAAGGTTCCATAAGATATTTCCGTTTGTTCTGCCAAATCAGAAGCGCTTTCTATTGGTGATATCATCCGTTCCACGGTTAAAAAGGCAGCCAAGTTGGCAGTGTATGATGATATTATTATTAGACAAAAGAAGAACCAACATCCACCAACAATTCGCGTGGAAGTTGCCTAAAACGAGAAATAACATTTTCAGATAATTTTTCTTATGTTAAAAGCAGTTAAGACTTATGATATAACCAAACCAGTGGTGCCGATGGCCCTATTTCGCGTGCCCGGTGTCTGCCGGCACACGCACAGTGGCTAAATTAAGCGTCTTTGAGAGTAAAATAACTATTTTGTATTCATAGCTATTTTTATGCAAACATTTTTAGCTTTTTATCTCATAATTATCTAGACACTTTGTTTTATTTCTCACTCACACAAATGTAATGTTTCCATGTCAATGATATTACGCGGACCATTGCTTTAAACCAGGGGTCGGCACGGCCCTATCCCGCGGGATAGGAAATTTCTCAGTCGGCGTCGCTGCCTCTCATGCACAGTATAAACGTTTCGTGTAACGTCGGCACAGGTCTTCGGCCGCATTGTCGTGTTCTAGCTAAATCTAGCCGATTTTAACGTGAAATAGCTGTTTTTTAAGTTGTAGCTAGTTATTATGCATATAAAAAAAACAGTTAGCTTTTTTTTTTTTTGTCATATCTTGTTACTAATGAAAGAGACGAAGTCTCTCTGTCTCATTTTTCACATACACAAATGCAGTGTTGGCATGTCAATGCAATGGTGCGGACCCCTGCTTTAAACAGACCACAGACGACCTTCTGTCGTCTGTATCTTTATACAGTTACTGCAAGATTGACATATTAAATATGAATATATGTATATACATATATGTAGCATTAAACCGAAAATAGGCACACTTTTGAACGAATAAAATACGCTATTACGCTATATTTTGAATATTTTTTTTTTGTGAAAATAAAGATTTAAAAAAACAAGAAAGAATGCTAATTTCGGTAAACCAAAGTTTGTATACCCTTGCAGTCTGCAATTGAAAAACGATCCATTTTAGTAATGTTGAAAAAATATCGAATTTCGTACATTTTACATGTAGAACTTTACATTTTCATATAAATCGACCGATCGCTTCTAAGGCTGCTATATGATATAGTAGTCCGATCTTAATAAAAAGAAAGCCGTAATTCTAAAACCGTATCAACCGCTATATCTCGATCCCGATTTCGGCCGTTCCGACATATATACTGCAAACTATAGAAATAATACTATGGTAAAATTTTCAGGCCGATAGCTCAAAAACTGAGAGACTAGTTTGCGTAGAAACCGACAGACGGACATGGCTAGATCACTGCGTTGCAAATATCATGGCAAAACTATAATACCCTCTGCAAGGGTATAATTAAAATGTGATTATAAAAAAAAGTTTGTCGAAACATCTTATAGAGATTATGTGTGTAAATAGAGAACATGCATAAAAACTTATCCGACTAAATTTAATTGCAATCGATAAATGTTGTGATATTTATTTATACTTGTTAGCCCTTTACACACTTTATTTTTGTAATATATTGTTGATCCTACCCTAGGATATAGGTCAGAACCTTGCTGCATAAGAGCGCCAATTGCAAACCAAAAACTATTCTTTAACGTGAAATTGTTTTGTATTCGAACTAACTCCACAGTATTATCATCATCCGAAGTATCATCTTTATCAACATTATCATCAACCTTCGCTTCTTGGTGGCCATGAAATGTTCTATCTGAATTTAATTGTAATTGTTCTTCTTCTGGATTTTCAGACGTTTTCCACTTTCGTTCGGCCAATTCCAATTGTTCATTATCAAAGAAATTATTTTCTTGTTGAATTTCACGTAAGATATGATCACAAGCCATAGAGCATGGGGGCTTCGAATTAACCCACTCAATTGGTGAAAGCCGAGCTACGATCCAAATGCAGATTGATACAAATATGTATCCGAATGCTATATAAAACCATATGTCAATGGCAAGTGGATTCATGAATGAGAAAAACTTGGTTTGTGCTCGATCTGAAATCTGAAATAATATATTAATATAAAATGATATATAATAAAAAACTGATGCAGGTGTTATTTATACTTATAGACTTGTTTCTATTATGCTCGCTTTTCTGACTGTTCTCTAAATCTAAATTCGAAATGTGCATATCGCAGGGAGTCAGTCGAGCAAGCAGCAATCCCGACGAGAATTGGGAAAGCATATACTTTGGTTTTGCCTTATAATATGTAATAATCTTGAAAATGAATACTTATATTATTGATTGTATACCTTTGGATTAAGACCCGATCCTTGTCGTAGAAATGTTCCCGTTATAAACCAAAAACTGTTCGATATGGAAAACTGATTCTCCACTATATCCGTTTCCTTGAAGCAGGGATGAGGGTTTTTCCATTCATATGGCGAAAAGCGTGCCATCACAAAGAGAGCGAAGGATACTAATATATAAGCAGCTAGCACATAAAGCCATATCTCAATTGCCAATGGGTTCATAAAGGAGAACAGTCGTGTGGGTTGACTTGTCGGCACCTATATTAAATTTTTATTCTACGATTTACTTATATTGCGGTTATCTATAAAATTTATCTATAGCAAAGAGAATCTCTATATAGAGTCACATTTTTTTGGTTGTATGGAAAGTGACATTGTCTATTCGATTACATTAGTACAGAATTTCAAACATTTATGTACCATATATACATACAGAGGTGGTCAAAAGTATTTACACAATTATGCTTTAATGTGAAGAAGAGTTGTCTAAATACTTTTGACCACCTCTGTATGACAAAGAGAGGCAGGCTTAAAGATCCGAATTTCTTTTAAATGCTCCTCTTAATAGGTTACTCTCTCTGTCTACACCTTATTACTATATGAATATTATAGAGCCAAATTGTGAGTTTATATATTTAACTAATTATTTTACCTTAAACAGAATACCAATGCCCAAGTTCATAAATGGTTTGGTAAAATCAATAACACTCTCCCGGGCATAGTTTATGGTCATTGATGCAACAGCAAGATCTGCACGCTGTGAAGTTTTAATATATGTATTTAAATAACTTTATTTTTAATGTTTAAAAATGTAATAGTTAGTACTTGCCCTTTCCATTAACTCTTGGACAATGCCATTCCATGAATTCGTCTCTGGTATGTAAACCCCATACATATTATCGGGAACTACTTCAATTTTATATTGAAATCCAACTTGTTGAGCGATCGCTTTCAGAAGATCAATACAAAATCCTTCAAACCGTATATTTCCCGTTAGATTTTTATCCTCTTTAACCATAACATATGGGCGCTCCTAAAATTGTATACGAGTTCAATATTTGACCACTTCTAATCCCTACGTGTACATACATATGTATATAATTAAAAGAATCAAACAGTTGTTATAAAGAATAAGGGTATACAAATAAATCAAACAGTTGTTATAAAGAATAAGGGAATACAAAAGTAATCATGAGATTCGATCATTAAAAAAAATATGAATCGGGTTTTGTTATCAAAATTAGTAATAGTTTCTTTATATATTTTTATAAACAAACCTCTCTAGTCATAACCACCAATGTAATATTTGCAATATTAGAATCATAGAAAGCAGTTGGATCCGAAATGTTCACACCGGTATCGGGTTGCCAATATCCAACCTTTTGGATTCTTTCTTGCTTTAATTTTAGGATGTCCAGTTTAAATTTGCTTCGACGTCCTTCCACAAAATTTATATTTCCAGTCAAACCGTCTGTTATAGCCTAAAATATATTATGTTTTTTTATTTATAGGTAACAATTGTCTGTTAATTTAACTTGATATAATCAAAAATGGAAATGCAGAGGGAACATTAATCATTAGACAACTAGACTTTATTATGTTTAAATAACTTTAAAATATTATCCTATATAGACGTTAGTGATACCTCACGGAAAATGCATAGATACAAAAAATCAAAAAATTGTTCTTTAGGCTGATTTGGCCTGGACGTTCCTATGGCAGCTATAAGATATAGTGGTCCGATTTAGGATGAAATTTATAATGTGTGACAATAATTAAATTAAAAGACATTTACTAAGTTTTAATCCGATATCTTTAAAAACATTGAATGTCGGCTCATTTGGTTCTGATGGCAGTATAAGATATAGTGGTGGATTTGTGGGAGGACAAATGGACTAGTGGCAGGGTTCGGTTGGAAGACTACTTTGTCTTCGGTGCAGCGGGCCCAGCCAGCTAATGATTTTCTTATCGGGGTGACTGTTTTGATTTGAGAGCTCAGATTTGGGTGAGCCCTCCATACAGAATGCTTTGTACTGGTTGGCAAAAGTTTCTCAATATACCGTAGCTATGAATTTTCTGCGCCTTTGAATTTGTTTATTGCACGTCCTTTTACTGTGGCTGCTGCAACGAGTACATCTTTAAGACAATCAGTAGAGCAGTCGATGTCCGCTTTGATGTTAAGCTGCGGGATTAGGTTAATGTGGGAACTCACATACTTTTTATATTTAAGTCATTTACTCTGAGAAGCAAAACTGTAACACCATTTTGTATCTTGAGATATACATATATAATGCATGCTGAAGATCTTAGTCTTATTTCGTTGGTGACTCGTTTGACTATGCTTTGAAAATTTGAAACAATTTGATTGGCCGGAAGAAAAATGGCATAAACAAAATGTAAAGAATGTAAAATGTTACAGTTTTGCACCCGAAACTTTTTTTTGTAATCTGGAATTTTAAGGTTCGAAACTCAATCACTAGGCTTTGTTTTTATTGGATGTGATTGTTTTTGGTTAAATTAGGCAGTAATAATTGCTTAGGTAAAAGAAAAACAAACTTAAAGTTCTGCCATTTTTATGAAATTTAAAAGTTTTGTTACATTTTTAAAGATTAAAATTCTGAAAAATATTTGTTGATTAACTTTTTAGTTTTTGATTTTATTAACAATGAAATTTACAACAAAATTAGGTTTCGACCATTAAAATTTGTCAAAGGGAAGGGGTCAATCCTGCAAATTTCCCATATTACATATGAAGCGACAATTTCCATACTAAGTATGTTTTCGACAACTGTTGACCCAAAAATGCCGCAAAACCACATCAGAAATATTGAAAACAAGAACTTACAACAAATAATTCAATTTTTTGCATTAGCTCATTTTGGCTGAACTAAAATAAAATGTATTAATTGAATAAAAAGGAGAAAAACTAAAAAAGCCAGTAAAATACAAATTTAAAAAAATGATAAAGATTCCTTGGATTTTGCGGGATTTGAACTCAGAACTTTCTTGCATAAAAACCGTTTGCCCTGCTCTGAGACCTCTAGGCTATGCCGTATATTATATAACTCGCGGCTGTTGTCGCACTATATACATATCTTAAACACTTTTGCTCTTAATAATTATTTTTATAATAGAGTGCAGAAAAAAAATGTGTGCGAAAATAATAATAATAATGCGACAAGTAATTTATTAAGTCGAGATCTAATTCGAGCGGCGATTTAATTTAAGAAGTATTTTGATTAAACAGTATTTGAACCTACAAACGTTTAGGTACCGGGTATCTCACAGTCGAGCACCCTCGACTGTAGCTTTCTCACTTGTTTGTTATACACTTGTTTGTTATATTAATTTTAGTTAGAAGTTTGCAACGCAGTGCAGGAAGCATCTCCGACCTCATAAAGTATATATATTCTTAATCAGCATCACCAAAAAAGTCGATCCAGCCATGTCTGTTTGTCTGCCCGTTTGTCTGTTCGTTGCTACGGAAACTAGTCTCTCAGTTTGGGAGCTATCTGAATAAAATGTTGCAGATAGTCTTCTCTCAATTGTTGGACCAGGCGGAATCGGACCACTATATCTTATAGCTTTCATAGGAACGATCGGGCGAAATGGCCCCATTTTCGATGTTTTTAAATTAGCCGATAAGGAAAATCTGGCCTAGGCAGAGCAAAGGATTGAGGAAAGCCGTCTGCACTTCGCAAAACTCCCGCAAATGGCATCGAAAGGTTTCGCCTACCAAGAAGAAGACAAAGGTCAGTGAGGTGACTTAACGACAATTGATCGTGGCACTCATTGACCGGAGCGACGAAAATGGCAAGATGACCGAGGCGCGGTGGATGAATATGCATGCGCGACTCGTGGAATCGCTGTTTACACGGATGGAGGAAGACCC
Organism: Drosophila tani; assembly: GCA_008042535.1. Taxonomy (NCBI): domain Eukaryota; kingdom Metazoa; phylum Arthropoda; class Insecta; order Diptera; family Drosophilidae; genus Drosophila; species Drosophila tani. The sequence continues at coordinate 4,888 of VNJO01006811.1, read as the reverse complement.
AAGACTCCCATGCCCACATTCGATGGAGCCGGGTGGTTGAATGGGGTAAAAATCCTGAAGTGTATGGACGACCCAGTACATCCAATTCGAATACGAATTTGAACATTTACCAAAGCTGACAGTCTACAGAAACCCCCGGAATACAAACTGGGAAAATTTTAAAACGACAGTCAAGACGAGCGTAGTAAAATCCGCGGAAGATATAAAAACGTCCCTAGAGACCCTTTCCAAGGAATTACTGCATGCGTATCATGCATCATGCCCAGTATCGAGAACTAAAAAGAGGACCCACACTTCCCAGGATGCACGGAGATCTCCGATGCCAATGACCACCGATACTAGCAACTGATCTAATGTCCTCTAGAAGAATCCACTGGGCTATAGACTCCTTCCCGGGTATAAAAACACAAGGGCTAGACGGAATATTTCCAGCCATGCTACAGGTGACCAAAGATGAGATCACCCCATGGCTCTCCGCAATATCCCCCTCGGATTGTCTTCCTGCCAAATGCAGGAAAGTGCAGCCACATGAGCCCCAAGGACTACAGACCGATAAGCCTCACCTCACTTTTAATAAAAACACTCCAAAAGCTGCTGGACCTACACATCAGACCTGCACATCAGTATCCTGCAATCAACCTCTGGATAAGGAAACTTCTAAGTTGTAGGCGGGTACAATCCGATTGGGGCACCGCTTCCATTGTGAAGGCGGCGCACAGAGGCACACCTCAAGGTGGCTAAACTATCAAACTTTATACCAAAGGCGACCCAAATATAACTCCAGCCAATTGGCGACAAGAGGGGAATGGATGACACTAGCTGAGAACACTTTTGTGTTCCATTCCGGAGATTTCTAAGCAATACTTGGCACAGTCTTTGGATATAAAAGACCTCAATATAGCCGTACTGGAGATAGTCGAAGTCAGAGCTAAGGATGGGAAGTTTGTTCGGAAAGACTCGAAATCCCCCAAGACCAAATTGAATGCGTACAAGGCGCATAAGTTTATAAGTCGTTTATAAGTCGCGACCGCGGTAAATGTGCGATGCAGTCTTTGAAGTGAAGCAGATATCTGAAGGAGTCGAGTGAATCCTGATTTACCAATTTTAAAATAACCTGCCGCGTCCTAAAGTGAATCCTGAAGGACATTTTGCATTTTTGCAATAGACTGTGCAACTACCCGTATCACTAGGCATAGCCTAAATCCCTTAACAACAACACCAATCTACATCATAAAAAGACCTGAAGGATGTCTCTGATAGCCAAGTGATCGAACAAGCAATTGAGGAGCATCGACCAACCTGAAGGAGCAACCAACTCACTAACAACAAAGATGACCCTAGTTCAATAACGACATAACATAAACAATCTGACAACCAACATATAAAAGCAAAGCCGCCACAACAATTTCCTGACCATATAAACTCATTTTACAACACCAATACATTTCTTATATTTATTTAAATGTTTTGTTTTTAAATCATTATGAAAAATGTTGTGCATTTAGTGAATTTCTAACACCAAAACACTGCACGATTTATATATATATGCTTAATTCTACTTAACCTTTCCAACAAATAAAACCTCAACTCCGGAACGAGAGCTCTTAACGATGGAATAACAGAGGGTGTGTCAACGGGACATTTTTCCCAATATTATCAGAAATATTTATATATATATGTATATATAATCGTGCCCCCATATACACTACATACCATATGACAACGAGAAAGAAAGCTAACTTCGGTAAACCGAAGTTGGTATACCCTTGCAGTCGGCAATTGGCTCATTGAAAATCGAACCATTTTAGTAATGTTGAAAAAACATCGAGTTTTGTAAATTTTACATTTTGTATGTAGAATTTTACATTTTCATATAAATCGACCGATCGCTTCTATGGCAGCTATATGATATAGTGGTCCGATCTTAATGAAATTAAAACCGTAATTCTAGAACCAAAAAAAAACTGCTATATCTCAAAATTTGTTAAAATACGTTGAAAAACAGAGAAGTGAAAATTTTTTTTCATTAATTTCGCCATCATTCCTATGGCAGCTATAGGATATAGTAGTCCGATTCCGGTCGTTCCGAGATATATACTGCGTGCTAAAGAAATAGGACTATGCTGAGAGACTAGTTCGCGTAGAAACCGACAGACGGACAGACGGACAGACAGACGGACAGACGGACAGACGGACAGACAGACGGACAGACAGACAGACGGACATGGCTAGATCGACTCGGCTGGTGATGCTGATCAAGAATTATATACTTTATGGGGTCGGAGATGCCTCCTTCACTGCGTTGCAAACATCTGGTCAAAATTATAATACCCTCTGCAAGGGTATACAAATATTAGCTTCCAATCATACACTATATTCTTAAATACACCAAAATATTACTTACACCATTTAAATCAATCACACTTGCTATAACAACACCGTTTGACACACTTTAATATCCAATACACGTTTGAACACCCTTTATAATAAACTTGTAATGTGAACTTAAAACCCATTAAAAGGGTATTGGTACGACTGGCAGATTGGGTCAAGAATATGACATATCTTTTGACGAACGACATGAACAAAAGGGGATCGTATTGCACGGCCCGCGACGATCCGCGACGATCCAAGTTTGCGAATGGGGAGGGCAAACGGCTAAAACATAGCCCGATCGTTTTCACAATCAAGCATAAATCTGCTTGCGGGGCAATGTGGACAGAAAGCCAGGCTGACGAACGATTTCTTCTATTTTGCAGGCACGTAAATAATTGTTCTGATTACGTTTGGAGAGGATAGTGACGTCCAAAGAACCCACCCAAAATCCGGCGAGCTCAGCTGCACAAATCGTGTCTGCTATCCGGGCGGCCACTTCCTCAGCCCTATGTCCTCCAAGGACTGAGGCACAACGACACCACCGACGTAACAAATCCCGAACAAACACTAAGTGCTTATCTATATATAAAAATGGAGCCCAAAAAATGTATAGTAAAAAACTCCTCAAGAACGGCTGGGCCGATTTTGTTCAAATTTTTTTTCAGTTGTAGGTAACTAACAGGAGAAGGTCAGAACGTAATAAAATTTTTAGAAAATCCTCCAGGGTAATGGTGAAAAACAAATAATTAAAATATCAAATTATATAAAAGAGTAGTGTATCGAAATATATGGGCAAATCCCAGAAACAGTCCACCAGCGACCAATTTTTAAATTTCACATTTTGTAATTTTTCTTTATATGGAACATTAAAGTAGATATAGAATTTTAAGAATTTAAAGCAAAAAAGAAATTTCGATCATTAGAAATGCACAAATTTTTATCAAACCCAGCCCAACCTCTTTGTGTGCACTTGTATGCCAAAAGTTAAAATTTTTCAAAATTCCAAATTTGACATTATTGTTAACACAGTGAATTGGAGCAATAGTAGTCTTATTACTTAACTTATGTTCTTTAATTTTAGTGAAAAACAAAAATTATTTTTCTTTTACAGAAATTTAAATTTTAATTTGAAAGTAGTGCCCTATCGCTGTAGCGTGCGACACGAAAAAACCGTTTTTTTTATATAGCTCTTGTGATTTTTTTTTTTTTTTGATTCCACTTAATTTTTAGATCATAATTATATTGTACTTTAATATACATAAAAAATTAAAATTATGTATTTACATGAATATATATTTTTTTGCACATTTATGCTTGTAGCGTGCGACACTTTTTCAATTCTACCCAAAAACCGTATTTTTTTTTTCTTCTCACTTTGCTTGCTTCTTCACGTACTGATAAGAAGAGCATCTAATTTGAAGATTAAATACATAAATGCCCATGACTTCTTCAAATTGGCCAGGAAAAAAAAACCTAGCATTTACATTTTGTATGTAAGTAGCACTTACATTCGAAATACCACAAGATCGCTGCTGGAGAGATGGGCTCACGTATCGAGCATACCGGGAATTAAAAGCAATTATTATTTTGCATCATATGAGGAGAATGCATTGTTAATGGCGTTTACGGCAGACTCAAAAAATTAATTTGTAAACATTGAACATTTCTTTATATATTATATATTGATATGAATAATAACTGTTAATAAATACATAATATATCAAAATAATTGTTAAGCACATTTATGAATACAATAAACAATGTTTTGTTTAAATAAAAAGATTTTTGTCTTATGTTAATGCGAGTGGAAAAAGTGTAGCGTGCGACACGTAGCGTGCGACACAATGGGTTTACGGCTTTTCTAAAAATCCGTAAACATTATTAAGACCAAACGATCGGTTTTTGTCTTCTAATATTCTTAACTTTCTTTAGGATATTAACTTTCATAGGGTTCATTTTGCATAATTCGCTAAAAATTGCGTTTGAAATGAAAATTTTGAAACTAACTTCCACTTTGTGTAGCGTGCGACACGTCACAATTTTATCAATTATTTTCAAAACAGTGACTCCAGTGAAATTGAACCTTATACCCTCCGAAAGTACTCTCAATTCACTCTAAACAAATAACAAAAGTTTACGGTAAATCTTTAAAAAAACCCCCCAAAAATTGATTTTCATTAGCTAAAATCGTGCGAATGTAGCGTGCGACACGTGGGATTTGCCCATATGTCAAAGTAAAAACAAATCGTTTCAATATTATTCGGTTTCTTATTCGTTTTTATCAGACGTCCGGATTTGTTTAATTTCTTCCTGTGATTTGTAGGAATAATGCCTGCTATAAGACGGCCAAACATTGGACGACGTACACGTCGAGCAACATATAGTCGGAATGTCCATGAAAGTCAAACGCAATACGAACGTGCAGAAAGTAATGAATCGAGGCGAACCCATTTAGCACAGATTCGCTCTACACAAAGAGTACCAAGAACAGACTTGAATCGCGCTGCATTTG
>VNJO01006808.1:0-10975 GCA_008042535.1 Drosophila tani | reverse complement strand
ATGCGTAATAGTCAAATAGGCGTAAACCAATTATAATTGCTGCTCCTCTGCAGTGACTACATTGGAAAATAAAAATAATAAATACATTAGCTAGGAAAGTTGTCACCAAATTTAGAAGCTCTAGCTACTATAGTCTCTGAAGTCTGTTGTTTAAAGTGTGATGCTGAGTCGGATAGAGTTGGAGATACCTTCTTCAGCTTCTCTATAACATCCTTGTACCTTTTGGGTACCGGGTATAAAAATACTCTTCATGGATTTAAGTTATAAAGGTTTTAAAGTTTTTCTGTATTGCATTTAAGATAGCTCCCTTTTACTTAAAATCTGAAATTTAATTTTAATAATAATACTTTATACCTTATTTGATAGAAACAAAGTCGAAGTGTTTGGGTGCCAATTCTTTATTCGATTAATAAATTATAAATAAATAAATATTGAGCTTGTAGTGAGTGTCAGATGGAGGAATGGCTATCTACCGCCCAGTTCTCTAGTTGAAGCACAACTTTGAATTTCCTAAGAAATTCTTGCAGATCTTGAGGGGGGCGGCCTCAGTAGACTCGTCGGAGTCGTGGTGGTGGTGGCTCGGTGGTGGGTAGTATGGCGGCGGGGGTGGGAAGTATGGTGGTGGTGGCGGCGGCGGCGGGTAGGGGTAATGGGGGTAGTGGTAGGGGGGATAGGGGTGATGGCCGTGACCGTGACCGGGATGAGGGGGAGTGGGAGTGGGAGGAGTGGGATGAGTGGGAGGAGTAGGCCTCTTCGTGGTGGTTGTCGTCGTCGTGGTGGTGGTCGGGTGATGAGGTCCGCCGCCGTGGCCGCCGTGTCCGCCATGTTCGCCATGTCCGGGGTAGGGATACGGGTAATGAGGAGGATACGGGTAGCCAGGATAGCTGGGATAGCTCGGGTAGCTCGGGTAGCCGGGGTAGCTGTGTTGAGGCGGCGGATAGTACGGCTTGGGTGGATAGTAGAGCGGCTTAGGGGTGGTGTGGGGCTTCTTGGTGGAGGTGGTCTGGGGGAATGTCACCACCAGGTTGCCGCTGTCCCCGAACAGCTTGCGCCAGGTCGAGGGATCGGCCTGGGCGTTGTTCTCCTCGGCGCTGTTCAGCTCCTGGCTGCTCTCCACATCCGCACTCGACTCCTGACCGAGGGTCTCCTCCTGGGGACGGGCCGCCGCCAGGGCTCCGCAGAGCGCCAGGCACAGGCAGAGAACCAACTTGGGACTCATGGTGTGAAAGGTGTTCGCTTCGAACTGATTGACAGATGGCATCACCTGCTCTTTTTATACTTGTCCTATTCGCGAAAGACCTGCGATCGCGCCCCCTGAGTTATTGCCAAAAACGGTAACGAGCCATTAGCCACTGAACATTAACCCACTTTGCCGAGCTTTTCAAAAGATCTCCGAAGAAAATGGCTAGTCACCCGTCCGCCAGGTTAGCATGCAAATTTATTCGGCTATTAAAATCAGCTCAGAACACGCCCAACGAGTTACAAGTCGCGGTTTTATTCGCTCAGATCGGCGTCACTGATTAGCTTGCTAGTCTAACGGTTTATCTTTGCTGGTTTTTCGTTTTTATTGCCCGATGGCCCAGCTGTCGGACCGTCGGAATGATTAAATCTTTTTACAACAGCTCGCCAGATGGCAGAAAGAGTCCAGGTGTTCCAGGTGCTGATGGGACCCGTAAAAACCTATGGCTTCGTTTCGTAAATACTGCCCAGCTTATTCAACTAAATTCAATAACTGAGTGATGACTAAATTGTACATTGCTTTCGTTCACAGAAATTTCATTCACCACCTTCCCAGAAATACTTTGGGGACAACTTATCTTCCTAGCCCAAGCATGTTCTCATAAATTATTTGTTGAGTAACATAATACATCTATGTAATTGAGTTACACAACTTTGAGGAGAATTTCTGTTCTTTTGCCAATGTTTAGCCAATCAGAGTCTTTTAGAATCTAGTTCAGAGATGTAACTGATCCATTAATAACAATTCAGATAGATCTTTATCCTCTTGGTATAAAAAGTCTACCGGCTTATGGTTCCAGAAGTAGTCCGAAATTAAGCTCGGAAACTAAGCAAGTTGTCCAGAGTTATAAGACATGTTGGTCGCGTTCCTCGGCGTTGTTCTGATCCTCCACGTGAGCTCCATATCTGGACACGGCCCCAGAGAATACGAATTACCTGGTGGCATAAAGGTGGTTGTAGTGACACCTTCTCAGGACTCAAGTCCGAGGCCAGAACACCGTAGACCCACGAACCAGCAAGGGATTCAAATTATTCAATTGGGTGGTGACAATAACCCTATATACGGCAGCCAGAACAGTGACAGAGATTCCAATTCAGACATCGTCAACGGACTTTGGGATTATCTGAAACATCAGAACGCATCGGGGATCCCAGGCTCCTCCGGTGTTCAAGTTATCCAATTGGGAAGTGACAACGGTCCCAAGAAAAGCAGTCACAACGACGACGACGATGATTCGCTGCGAAAAATATTCAAGTTGTTCCGTTTCGGCTCTCGACGTGATGAGACTGAGAGTCATAGCAATGTCCAATATGTGAAGCTCTTCGGAAGGGATCTAGGTCATCGCCAGACCTTGGCGCAGGACAGGAGTGACTACGACTACCCATCGACTACCAGTCAAGCGGCAATGCCCCGGACCCGGGTAAAGACTATTCTGCAGAATGTGCCACGCCGGATGCTGGTGCGAAACCTCAGGTCCAGCCAAGCTCACTTGACCAACATGCAAACTCTGAGCTTTCCCGTCTACGAGGACGAGTGGCAGGTGAGGGGATGAGAAATACCTCGCATTAAATCGACTTGTAATTCTTTCTTACCTCAGATTGCCTAGAGTGGAGGTCTGTGGAACACTCAGCAGCTTTTTCTCCATGCAAAAGAAAAAATAAAGTGACCAATTGGGTAAAATTATTTATTGCGTCGTCTTTGATGTTTGCTTTAACATTGTCAACTTTTATAGTGTATGGAATCTTTAGAAGAAAAAATAAAAAAAGAACTGCATCTGTTAAATTAAAATACAAGATCCTGGATTGTGATCAAATTTGACAGTCAAGAAATCAAAAGAATTTGAACCTGATAGTTTATATTGGAGGGACGACTATATTTTTAAAAACCACAAAGAGCTGAATTTCTTATATCGCTCCAGTGGAAACCATAATAAATATTTATAGGATTTTGGCATATGTTTCCAGCAGACAATTAAATGAAACCTCCCTAAAATATATTATTATACCCTTGCAGAGGATATTATAATTTTGACCAGATGTTTGCAACGCAGTGAAGGAGGCATCTCCGACCCCATAAAGTATATATATTCTTGATCAGCATCACCAGCCGAGTAGATCTAGCCATGTCCGTCTGTCCGTCTGTCTGTCTGTCTGTCTGTCTGTCTGTCTGTCCGTCTGTCGGTTTCTACGCGAACTAGTCTCTCAGTTTTTGAGCTATCGAGCTGAAATTTTTAGCATAGTCTTATTTCTTTAGCACGCAGTATATATGTCGTAACGACCGAAATCGGACTACTATATCCTATAGCTGCCATAGGAATGATGGCGAAATTAATGTAAAAAAAAATTTAACTTCTCTGTTTTTCATCATATTTCTATAAATTTTGAGGTATAGAAGTTTTTTATGGTTCTAGAATTTTGGTTTTAATTTCATTAAGATCGGACCACTATATCATATAGCTGCCATAGAAGCGATCGGTTGATTTATATGAAAATGTAAAATTCTACATGTAAAATGTAAAATTGACAAAATTAGATATTTTTTCAACATTACTAAAATGGTTCGATTTTCAATGATCCAATTGCAGACTTCAAGGGTATACCAATTTCGGTTTACCGAAGTTAGCTTTCTTTCTCGTTTTTAATATAATGTAGCCTATTTTGATCTGCATTTGGATAGAAGGTTCGCGATTATGTGAGAATTAACTTTATTCTTATTATACCCTTGCAGAGGGTATTATAATTTTGACCAGATGTTTGCAACGCAGTGAAGGAGGCATCTCCGACCCCATAAAGTATATATATTCTTGATCAGCATCACCAGCCGAGTCGATCTAGCCATGTCCGTCTGTCTGTCCGTCTGTCTGTCTGTCTGTCTGTCCGTCTGTCGGTTTCTACGCGAACTAGTCTCTCAGTTTTTGAGCTATCGAGCTGAAATTTTCAGCATAGTCCTATTTCTTTAGCGCGCAGTATATATGTCGGAACGACCGGAATCGGACTACTATATCCTATAGCTGCCATAGAAATGATGGCGAAAATAATGTAAAAAAAATTTTAACTTCTCTGTTTTTCAACGTATTTCTATAAATTTTGAGATATAGCAGTTTTTTATGGTTCTAGAATTACGGTTTTAATTTCATTAAGATCGGACCACTATATCATATAGCTGCCATAGAAGCGATCGGTCGATTTATATGAAAATGTAAAATTCTACATGTAAAATGTAAAATTTACAAAATTTGACGTTTTTTCAACATTACTAAAATGGTTCGATTTTCAATGATCCAATTGCAGACTGCAAGGGTATACCAACTTCGGTTTACCGAAGTTAGCTTTCTTTCTCGTTATTTATTATTGTTAATTTTTTTTTGTGTTCATGTGTATAGGATTTGCTTATTTTTTTTTTATTCTGGTTGATGTTACCACGGTTCGTGGAACTTTGGTTTACTGACTTCCATAAGCATCTTGCGCGTGGAAATCAATCGATCAATAGTGTGTACGTCAAGCTCCAAAAAAAGCATCGATAGCTGTAGATAGATATCCAAAGGATATTCAATATTGCCAAAGAAGAATATAGTTATTTATAAAAAGATTAGATCTATTTGAAAGTGTGTCCGGCTAAGGCCTTCCAGTTATTTTCGCTCTTAGAAATCTTAATGCTTGATCGAGTTTTTTTTCTACAACAACATAGCTACAATCGTTCGCTTGAATTTAGATCTTTGGACTTTGGCATCCCCGACGAAAGAAATTTCTACGCACCCATCAAAGAAGTCTATTTATTTATTTTAAAAATTCAATGACACGGCACTTTTAAATTTATGACAATCATCAGAATTTAGTATAGTTATTTACATAAGAGCCTATTTATTTATTTTAAAAAAGAAATAATGCTAGCATCGGCTAGCCGAAGTTTTTATACCCTTGCAGATACATTTAATATTTATTGCTATGATCAATATATAACGGATCATATATTAAGTTTTAAGTCTATATCTTTGAAGACAACGAGGATCGGCTATTTTCGGCCAAACGTTCTTATGGCAGCTATAAGATATAGTCGTTTGATTTGGGCCCTTCCGACATATATGTATACTAACTGCACTATAAAGAGGACTTTCTGCAAAGTTTCATTCAGATAGCTAGTTTGCGTAGCAACGGACAGACAGGCGGAAATGCTGATCAAGAATATATATACTTTAAAGGGTCGAAGATCTTTCCTTCACTGCCTTTCAAACTTCTGGTCCAATACCCTGCAATGGTATAGAAATTCAATGACAAGACACTTTTAAGTCCATGTCTAGCAGCGGACTTTGTATACTTATTTACATAAGATGGTTCGGGATAGATACCTAGACCTGTCTAGGAGCTATAAAAGCCATTAGGTTATAAGGCAATGCTCTCCATTAGCCAAAACAATATACATTTAAATCGGTGAACTGGCCAAAGTTCATGTTTTTGCCAAATTGAAAATATAAATAAATTTGTGACACCTGACAGGTTGTATAAAATTGTGGTGATCTGGCTTTCAGTTCTTCAGTTCTAAGCTAGTCGGAGGACCGTTGAATCCGTTTTCGCCATGCTGATCAAGACCTTGGGCGTACTTCTCCTGGTTACGGGTCAGTCCCTGGGTGCCTTGTCTTATCTAGGCATTCCCAACATATACTTCGGAGGAGGCGCCTCTGGCTCCCGCCCTGGCTCTTCGGGCAGCGGTCCCCATAGCCACAAGGATCAGTCGGACTACGACACGTATCTGAATGCGTATTACAGCAACCACTGGCAGCAGTACTACCAGGCCCAGGCGGCTTACTATGCGTACTGGCCATATGGACCATATGGAGGCTATTCACCTTACGGACCGCCTCCACCTCCGCCGCCACATACTACCGAAGCTCCCGTCACTCCCACAACATCCACTGCGATCCCACCCTCTACGGGCACTCCAACCACCTCAACAGCTATTCCGCCATCGACCGGAGAGCCAACCACGTCCACCGCCGTGGCTCCTCAGAACACGGACACCACCTCAACGGCTGTGGCTCCAAAAAGGCGGGCTCTCACCACGCCTCTTCCCTTCCACTACGTGCCCAAGGCTAATGTTCACATCTCGGAGGAAGGAGGGTTATATAATCACTACTACCAAGGAGACCAGCCAGGTCCCTACTTTCAGTTCGTGGGAAAGAAATAAACTTGAGTAAAATACCCTGAAATGAATCAAATTTTATTATTATTAAATTGTTTTTAAAGTTATCATCGCTAGCATAAAAGGTGTTCGTAGCAGCAACAACAACCGAAACCAGATTCGCGGGAGAAAGACACACTCGCCAAAGCAGAAAGCATTCCCAGAGATGACGGCTTCCGACGCTTATTTAGCTCTTATAAACAGATTTAAATCGAATTAAATGGGTAAACAAAGGCGAGAAGAGAAAGAAAAGAGAGACGCGATCGATTTCTCTGATCGCGAACTTATTAATGAACCGAAATTAGCATTTATGTCTCACCGAGTGCAGATATCTCCTAAATATGCATACCCAATGCCCGGTCAGCCTTAGTTGATGGCCGAACGCGTTTCGATATGAAAGTAATCGGATTTCTACTCTGGTTACTGGCTGTGACCAGTCTTCGACCTGGTGCAGGCGCCCTGACCTCCGACCAGGAACAGATGCGAACAGCGCTACCGTGGCTGTTCCTACTGGCCTACCCGGGGGCCCTGCCCCAGGTGGGAGCCCCATTGCCCGGAATACCCGTTCGAAGACCCCTGGATAAGACATCGCCACCGGCCACCGCCAGCAGCTCGAACATGAAGGTGCCCCTTTCAGATGAGGCCACGAACTCCCAGCCAACCAGCGATTTGGTACGCGAGCAGTTCCTGCAGGGAATCCTTCAGGGCTTACAGCAACCGGGCGGAGCAGGTTCACCCACAATTTCACCCGCCGTGCTGGCCGACTTCATCGCACAGGCCACCACCACTACTCGGAAGCCAGCGGTGGAAAAGGATGCGAATGGGTCTGGTAACGACGAGGACTACGACTATATAGACTTTAAGAACGGATCGCGCATCAAGTACGAGCTGGATGGGGACGAGCAGCCGGTGAACAAAATTCTTCAGCAGACCACAAGCCGTCCGGCTGAGGCTCGTCCGACTGCGGCTCGTCCGACTCCTCGTCCTCAAAGCCCAGGCAGTGTGGTCTATTATAGACCGCCAACAAGATATGTTTACTACAGACCCGTCTATAGACCGATTGCGTATTACAATAGAGTTGGCTAACACTATGCCAATCAGCAGATCAATAAAGATTATTTATAACCCAAATATGATTGGCAAATTAACGAGGTTTGGTAATAGGGGTCCGTTAAGTAGGACCCAGATTATGACAGGTCATCAGACTACTAAGTTATGCGATGGTCGCTTTCTGTTGGGTTCTGTGGCTTCACAACACAATAAAAATTCAAATCACAAATTCGAATCTTCGCCAGTCCCAATTTTGAATTCGAGGCCCATGCTCCAGTCGAGTGTTTGGTCGCTCCCAGACACAATCCAATTTACGACACCCGACTGACTATATAAAACTCTTCGCATCTCGTACCCATCACTTTAGTTCTGAACTAACCGGAGCACCGTAGAATCCAGCTCGCAATGCTGATCAAGACTTTGGGATTGCTTTTCCTTGTGGCCGGCCGGGCCTGTGGCCAGACCATAACTATTCCTCTCAGCCCGGCAGGTTTCCTCTCGGCCATAACTGGAGGCGCCGGCTCGCGTCCTGCATCCTCGAGTGGAAACAATAACAATAACAACGCCGCAGCCGCAGCCGAGCAAGACGCTTACTTGAACGACTATTATAGTCAATACAGCCAGTGGCAGCAGTACTACGCGGCCCAGGCGGCTTATAATCAGTACAACCAGTACGTCGAGTACCAGCAGTATCTGGCGTACCTGTACGGACCCTACGGACCCTACAGCAACTTTGGACCCGGAACCAATACGCCACCGCCGACGACGGCAGCTCCTGTCACTACGCCAACAACCCCTGCAACTGCAACTTCAAACGCGATCCCCGGAACCTCAACCACAACGACGACAGCAGCACCAGTAACGACGACCACAGACGGAACAGGAACTTCAAATGCGATCCCCGGAACCACAACCACGACGACGACAGCAGCACCAGTCACGACGACCACAGATGGATCTGGAACTTCAAACGCCATCCCCGATACCACAACTACTACCACGACCACAACGACAGAAGATCCAAGCACGTCCACCGCCGTGGCCCCCCAGAATACGGACACCACAGTGAATGCAGTCAATCGGGCTCACACGACGCCCCTTCCGTTCCACTACGTGCCCAACTCCGCGATCAGTCCCTACGATCTGCACCGCATCAGCTCCAACCCCATCTACGTTCGCGGAACGGCAATTGCGTCCTCTTCAGCGCAAGGATCGCCCGTGTATATCCCCTATAATGGCGTCTACCGCAGGCCCCAGCCGGCTTCCTACTTTGCGTACGACGAGCAGGAATAGGAGGAGACAGCGAGCAAACACTGGTGTATTTTACCCACACGACATTTAATTTATTCAATAAAAGCAAGCAACACATTCAAGTAGCTGACTGACTTTCTTTCGCCAGATTACACTAGCCTGCAACGATTGAGAAACTCAGGATTGCACTCAAAAAAGATTGATCCGTATGTTAAGTAGAACAGATCTCACCGAAATGTTTCATTCCCAATTCAAGAATAGTTTATATTGATTTCGGGCATCGCAAATTGTAGAGCTAAATGCGTTATTTAAATTTGATTTTAAAATTGCTGTTTCGAATTACAGATATATATACAGGCAGACGGATATGTAATTTGTTTCTATTTTGTTCTCCAGTGCCACAATTGTAAACTTATTATATACATATATATTATTGTATACTTTGCAGTGTTCACAATTACCTTTTTAGTCAAGGTAGGTTTTACATATGTATATAGCCATATATTATTCAGTTTTCCGATTGTTCCTAAGACAGCTCCGTTTAACTATTTAATTTAATCTTATTTCTTTGATTGCATCACTTTTTATTTGCGTATATTCCTATCGTAAGTAAGGTAAGTGGGTTTTATCTTTCTCCTCACTTTGCTTGATTGGAACTATGAGAATAGAACATAATGCGAAAATTCACATTAATTAAAGCAAATTAGATACGATAAATGTTATCGATAGGAGCTAACATGATAAAGTGATTTAATTTTGCTAGAAATAAAAATTATAAAAGTATCTCAAAGTAGATCAAATTATTTTACAAATAAAAGTAGTAATAAGTAATATTATCTTAGGGTAATATATATTATTATCTTATCTTAGGGTGAAAAAAATCGTTCCACATATTATATATATTTGTTGTCTAGTGTCTGCCTAGAATCTTATGAAAGAACTGCCCAGAAGCTGTAGACACACCCCAATCATGCGCCGATTGAGTGGTCCAAACTAAGGGACTAGAATATAACAAATTAGCATTAGCTGTGATGAGGGAGAATTTCGCTAGGTTGAACTCGCTCCTCCTTACTAAATCTATAAACCTTTAAAATTTATTAGTTTAGATTTAGCCAGCCTATTGTTTGCGAAAAGTGTCATTTTGATTTAACGACTTCTTTGGGATGTATAAAACACCAGGCGGTTAGCTGCTACCAACTCAGTTCTAGACTAACCTGAGAGCTGGTTAATTTCTGCTCGGAATGGAATTACATACTCTTAGCTTGCTGCTCTTGCTAGCTAGCCAGGCTTGGGGCCAATCAGTGAAAATAAGAATACCTGTGCCTACTTTGTTTACGCGTCTCACCGGCATTGAATTCAGTTCGGGGAATAACAATAACCAGCAGCCACAGACAAGCAATGACCAGGAAAATGAATACATTGCCTATTTGAATGACTATTATAACTATTGGGCAAATGTATACCAGAGTTCTCTTGGATATGATCCATATGGATATGAATATTATGGACCATATGGACCTAACGATCCTAACACATTTCAATCTACCGCTGCGCCAGAAATAACATCAACTTCAACTGTTCCCCCAACGACATCTACGGCTATCCCAACTTCTACAAACAATCCAACAACTTCAAGTGCTATTCCAAATTCAACTGGCCCTTCAAGTACTTCAACAGCTATTCCAACCGTAACGGACGCTCCAACAACAGCATCAACTGAAGATCCGATTTGCACAATTTTTCCACAGCTTCCAATTTGCCAATCGACATCTACGGCAACAGCTCCAACAACAACGACACTAGCTCCATTAGTTACCACAACAACAGTAAACCCGACGGGTTCTACGTATACCCCGACATCATCCACAGAATCCACGACGTCGTCTTCGACAACTGATTTGACGACATCTACTGCGACTCCATCGTCTTCTACAACAGATTCCACATCTTCAACATCTACTGAATCAACAACGTCGTCTTCGACTACAGATTTGACGACATCTACTGCGCTTCCAACGTCTTCTACACCAGCTTCCACATCTTCAACATCTACTGAATCAACAACGTCGTCTTCGACTACTGATTTGACGACATCTACTGCGCTTCCAACGTCTTCTACACCAGCTTCCACGTCTTCAACATCTACTGAATCAACATCTACTGAATCAACAACGTCGTCTTCGACTACAGATTTGACGACATCTACTGCGACTCCATCGTCTTCTACAACAGATTCCACATCTTCAACATCTACTGAAT
>VNJO01006807.1:0-55084 GCA_008042535.1 Drosophila tani | reverse complement strand
GGCAAGTTAATTACATTTGTTGCTACGTGCCGCCGGCGATGATTGCATTTGCCGAGCAGCTGCAGCTGCATCCGCATTTCTCAATCCGAATGTGGTCACAAGGGGGCGGCATCTCATGCATATTTATTTTGATTGCAAATGTTTACAATGCGTGTGGCAAGGTTAAGAGGTCCTTCGTGGCGCTGTGGTTGAGCCCCAGCTCACCTCAGCTCAGCTCACCTCAATCAATCAGTGTCACAATGCCGGCTTGATTAAATGAATAACATTATATATCGGGGTGCGTAGGGCACAAATAAATGGCAATCCTTTGCATTCTGATTTTGATTGCATTCATTCCGAGGCTAGGGGAGAAATTCAACACAATGGCAGGTGTAATTATCAGGTGTTTCCATTGCACATTGATTCTAAATTTAACCCCTAATGTGAGGCATTTGTTAGATTGCTAGGGGGTCAAGGTTTTTCCACATAATTCTTGTATTTAGTACAAGAACTTATGGATATTTTCTTGCATATTTTAGCTTTAAAAAATACTTAAACTTTTCAAATTAAAACTATATTTATTTTATTAAAACAATTATTGATTTCCTTAATGGTATTTAATTATTAAAAATCTTTCAAGTATTTTCGCAATAATGTCATGATTTTTACGGAAAGTTCTGTGTTACCTTTGTCCTGCATTCTCCTGCAGCTTGCCGTGTTATATTCACTGAACAAATTTTTGCAGCAATCAGCTTAGGCAACAATTATGTGCAGCTCATCGCACAGTCGATCACACTTGGCCACCCCCTTCGGCTCAGCGCCCCTGTGCGCACACCCTTTGTCTGCACAAACCCCTATTCGGTTTCCGTTCCACATTTTCTACGCTTTTCGAGGCTTCTCGACGCTTTTCTCTGGCGTTCTACGCTTTTCTTGCCGCTTTCTAAGCTTTCGCAATTGACTGAGCAAGAACTGTTTAGGCCACGCCCACCACCAGCATTGTCGCTGGCTAAAAGGGGCCAAAACCCATGAGTTGCATTAAAATTTTAATGATGTGCAACGGTAACAAGAAGAGCAAGAAGGGGGCGGCGGGACCATTAGGTTCAGGAGCAGCTGGAGAAGCCGCTGAATAACTTGGAGCAGCGCGGCAGTCAGTCAAGTTTCCAAAGTTCCTTTGGAACTCTAACTCATTCTGCCAGGATGTGTATGTGCATGTGCGTGTGCTTGAGCCTCACTTCCCTCACTTCCTTGGGCGGCACATAGTCCTTAGTCCCGAGTCCTGGCATCAGCATCAACACACATTAAGCCCGATGTGGATGCAGCAGCATCAGCTCCTCTTACTAAAATCCACCTCCTTGTCTTCTGTTCGAGCAATTAAAATGCAAAAACTTTAACGCAAGATCCTGCCAAGACCTGCACTGGGAAAAATAACTTAACTAAAAGGAAGTTTATAAAAAATTATACTTATAAATTGCAAACCTTTAAATTTTTTAAATTTAAATATTGGTTTAAAATCAGAAATCTATTTTTTTTAGCTTTTAAATATTTGTTTTATTTTTTTAATTTTTATTTGCAATGAATAACGATTTTTAAATTCAAAATTACAATTATTTATTTTTTTGAGATTTTAAGTCATTTTTCAAGGCATCTAAAAGTATGCAATGATTATGTTCACATCCAGCTATTTGACATTTCCAATATTTATTAGAAATTTAAATTAAATAAGACTGTTCTCTAACTTAATGTCTTTTAAATCATAAATGTTTGCGACTTGAATTGGCCAAGTCATTCCTTTCGCTCAGTGTCACAACACCTTTTAGCTGCATTTTATAGCTTGGCTTGAGCCGTTCAGGGCCCTGTTTCCAAGTGGCCGTAATGAAAATGTTGCCTTATTAGCTGCAAAATGTCTCACAGCAACAGTGGCTTCATATGCAAATTACTTGAGGGACTTGAATTAAACATCGCCCTCAACCCCTCTGATATTTCCTGCATTTCTCTTCAATTTAACCCACATTTCCCCCTTGGCCTGCTGCTGATCAATTTTGATTAGGCCAAAAAGGGTACAGAAAAAGGATTAATTATGCCATAAGTTGCAGGCGGGTGGCCGACAAGTTGAGCAGATTTCGCAATTAGCATAAGTAACAAGTAATCCGGAAACTGGAGTAAATGTTTCCCCCTCTTCCCGGGCGCCAAATGAATTGCAGGTTTCGTGTTTTGCGGGGCCCCTAAGCTCATTTATTAATTGCCAGCCGCAGAAGTAGGCCCAAAAAAAAAATTAAGAGAGACTGGCGGCTGCTTTAAAAATGAAAATTATTATTTATGACGCGGGTTGGACTACAGCTAACACAGATTTACTTTTTTCCCGGCTAATGCTGATGATGCGGCTTTTAATTTATTTGTGCGCAGTTCTCGCAGGAAAAAAAAAACTCATAAAAAATGCGGAGATAGGAGCGAGAAAAAAGAAAAAGAAGGCAGAAAGCAGGAGGAAATGGCAAGGAAAAGCCTGGGTGCGGTTTATTGATTTTTCCGTTTGCTGATGAGCTGGAACTTTTGGATTTGTTCGAGCAACCAGGGCAGAATTGTTGCCGACGACGACGACTACCAGGAATGATGATAATGATGATGACGCCGGCATAGCCACCACCATATAACCCTGCTGTTGCGGTGTCCAAGGAGTACGCTTCGCTGCGTTTTGTCGCGTTGGCAAATTTTCGTTACTCGTTCTTTGCGCAAGTGAAAAAACACCCAAATTGTGTCACTTGAACACGAAAAAATCATTAAAGCTGCCGCTTCGCAAAAAATGCTCGTAAATAAATCTCTGCCAACTGATAAAAAAAGCCAAAAAAAAAAACACCAGAGGGAAACCCAAATTGGCTTGTGTCCGGATCCGGATCCGTTAAAGGTAAACTGATAACGGCTGTCCCCAGCCCCAACTCAAAAAAATGCGAGAATTAACCAGAAATCGCGCTCTTGAGCTTGATAAATGTGCCCTTTCTCCCAGGATTTTTGCCAGGATTTTTGCACGCTGCAATGCAGCTGCCAATTAAGTGCCAAATTATGCCAGCTTGCCTTTCTTTTGGGGCGTGGCATTGCACAAAAGGCAGTGCAACAGTGCCAAGCAACAAAGGGCTGTTCGTTCGTTGTTTGCTGAAGAGTTTTGCAGATAGAAGAGACTTAAGATACAAGGGGAAGTGCTACGAGAAGAGCTAAACAACAATAAGAATGGTTGTTGTTAGCCCCGACAAGGCCACGACACAATTTCCCATTGTGTGTGTGAGTGAAAGTTGTGAAACTCTTGAGAGGCCATTCAAAGGCAAAAACATGGCGCTATTTGGCCAAAAACTTTTTCAATTTGCTGCAGCGAGAAAAGGGCGAGAGATGAGGATTATTTTGTATTGCTCATTTGTTGCATTTAAAAAGCAATTATTTGCAATGAAAAGCTTAGCAAGAGTAAAGTGGTAACGATGAAAATATACAGCAAATACTTATTAGTAGTTTTAGAAGGTATAAAATAATTAAGAGCAGTATCAGAAATGCAAGTAAAAATGTTGTTTAATTTGTATTCACATTAAATATATTAAAAATAGTTTATTTATATTATTATAAACCAGTAACATTCTTTTTAGTAAGTTTCTAATTTATACATAATTTTATATATAATTCTTAGTTAAATAAGAAATTAGTTTTTCTACACACTGAAAATAAAAAAGGCTGTGTGTGTCTGTGCTAACGTGTTTAACCCTTTTCTACTGCTCTTTTTGATTATATGCTTTGAGCCCCCATCTAAATGTAAATGGCCAATTGGAAAATAATAAGTGTAGGGGCAAAATAGAAAATGATATCCTTATCCCAGTCGGCTGAAAACTTGTCCATCCTATACATATTTACGAAAAGTTGTTGCAAAAGCGGAAGGGGAAAGGGGCTGAGCGGGTGAGGGAAAAGTTCGGGGAAGAAAACAAAAGCGTAACGAGACGAATTTTCAATTTCGTTGTATAAATAAAGCCGTAAGTTATCTACCAGCTGGAAAATTGAGTTTTCCCCGAGTTGAGCTGAGCTCTCTGAGCTCTCGAGTCGGCTTTACATTTTCTCCTCACATTCCCACGGTGGGCCAAAGTTGCAAGTGCATGTAAATAAATTAGGATTCCCCCTCAGATTCCCCAGAGAGATTCCTCGGAGCAATTATTGAGCAATGCCAATGGTAGAAAAACAAAGCCGAGAACACAACGAACATCGCTGGAACCAACGGCTGGGGCCGTCAATTTTCCTAGGATTGCGGTTGGTCTCCTCTCCCTTGTGCCCAGCCAGACAAACTTTGGCCATTTCCTGCAGAAATAGCCATGCAAATGTTTAGCAGGCCACTTGGATACGGAAAATGTAGCATTCACAATGCGAAGCCTGGAATGGGTAGCCGGGAAAACAGGGTCAACGGAAAATGGTTAAAAACCAAAACTTCTTGGCCTGGCCAAGGATTTTTCCAAAATGTTTCGCCAGCAACTCGGTCAACTCGAGTCACGCACTTTGCGAACATTGTCAAATCGACAATTTACTCGTTAGCAGAACTTTTTCCCGAGATACCAAAAGCAGCCCAGCTGGCGAAACTTTTCTGCCAAAACAGCTCCTCCAAATTGAAAGCTCCTTGTATTTAGTTTCGAAATTTATTTACAAAACGAAGAGCCGTACAGGATTTGGACGGGATTTGTTGCGGGACCAAGACCAAGGATCGCGTGTGGGTGCTGAGTCTGTTTTATGATGGCAATACACTCGAAATGGAATTCCAAGGCATTAATTATGCTTACTGAGGCTTCAGATTGTAATGTGTGGATGCGGAGAAACTTTTCCTACTGCTTTTCCTCATGGCCATGACAAGTTCTGTGATGTTATTTGGTAGAGAATAGTCGAAAAGAAATGCATTCCCTCGTTGTTTATGCATGAAACGTGCCTTGCAACCATTTGGAACTCCCATTTCTTTGTTGTTCTCGCAAGAAAGAGGAGCAAGTACGGAACGGGGAGGGGCATGTTCTTATTTTTCCTCGCTTTTCTCCACAGTTGACTGACACAATTTTCGCTCATTATGGCAGCTTGCGAAGGTTGCCTTGCTCTCCGCTCCCTTTTGTCTTATTTTCTCATTTTGTTTGCCAACTTACTTGCATATTTTCCCTGCCCTCCCCTGCTCCGTTTGAACTTGGCAAGGAAGAAGTTTTTTAAACGCTTTATTGAAACAATTTCCGTTTTATGGAAATTTTCGCCAGCTCGCAGAAAATATTTCATTTTCGCTGTCATATATCAAAATGGTGTCAAGCATACGCCATGTTGGCCAGCCAAAGAAGCTGCAGCAGCAGGAGTAGCGGCAGCATCAGCATCTGGCAGTAAATGCAAATTTAATGCGGCATGCAGTGGGAAAGGCATATCCCATTCCATTTACCCCCATTTGGATCCTGGCAGCAGGTGGCCACGTTGAAATGACATCATTTAAATTCATGCATGACCCACATTGCACCTCAGGTTGGGCGCAGCATCAGCATCTGCTTTCTGGCTTTCTGGCTGCACCCGCTCCTTAGCAGCCATCCTCGTGTTTTATTAACAAAGCAATTTATTGCATAAATTCACATTGCACTTGGTCGGTTGGCCACAGTTGCCGCAGCTCCTCCTATCGATCCTGGCTCCCCTGTCCTGTCCCTTTGGGTACCAAAAAAAACTTTTGGTCGTAAACGTTTAAGCGAGGCCGGGGTCGTGAGAGTCATGCAAAAGCAAGACTGTTGAAAAGTTTGGAGTTCATTTTAACCCTGGGTAACCGAGAAGAAACTTTAGACTTTGTGGAAAGAAAGATATGCTTACAAGTTCCTTGAAGATCAACACCAGTGCTTATTAAATAATAGAGTTAAATTAAAAATATTATTTTATATACAAATCCATCTTAAAAAGTACTCTCAACACCATCAGCCCGTCCTTAAGCAGCTTTAAGTTTCCGTAGAAAATAATAAAAAGCAACTGTGCATGGCTGATGTGCAGCAACACTGCATAGCACGCAGCTAGCAGGGTTAAGACCCTTGAAACTGTGCCGAAAAGCATGCAACAAATGTTGCGGACTCTGCGCTCTGTGCCAAGTCAGGCGAAAAGCTTGCCACTCGCCACTTTCTACTTCTACTTAATGCCATGCCCCATTTCGCTGACTGCTAATTGCTGCATAAATCAAGCGGCAAAACAGCGAGCTGAGGCAGGAGCAGCAACAGAGAGAGAGCGAGGAAAGCACGAAAGCGCTTTAAATAAACTCGGCCAGAACGAAAGTGTTGCAAGCGGCGGGACAAACGCTGCCTGCCTCATGCTTTATGGCCACTCCCACAGCTCACCCACTCCACTCCCACATGCACCCCCTTAAGCCTCGCTGGAAGGATATTTATGAGCGCTTTTGGTCAAGCGTTTGCCTGCCAACTGTCCTCTGCACAGGATGATATATGCTGCGGTGTGGGCTTGAGCCAGCCACGCTGCGTATACGCAATTCGAGAATATTTTAATTAAATTTCAAACGAATACGAGAACGATATGAAATGAAAGCAAATAATAAAAGCAGCTACGAAAACGAATTTGCAAGGATAATGTTTGTGTGGCTCTGGCATATAGCCAGGGGATATTGGTGGCTTAAAATATATTACCAAGGGGTATTTATGAAAATTTCAAATGGAAATCAATTGATTCTCAGGACAATTATGAGGGAAAATAGGATAAATATGTGAAATTAAAATTTGTTTTTCCAAGCTAACTTGTAATAAGAGGTATCTTTATAGTCCTGTCAATATAAATCCATCTTTATTTCCCGTTCCCTTCCTTTTAATTCCCGTATTTGTTGAACAAAAGCAGGCCTCCCTCCAGCTTGTGTGCTTTCAATTTTCGGTTATGACTGCCGGCGGAGGAGCCTGTTTGTGTTAATCCAGTGCGTGGAAATGGAAACAAATACTCTAAAGATCCGCTGGGAAATTTAATTTAAAGTCCGAACAAAAGCAAATTGTAATTCTCTCTGTCATTGCAAAGTTAATTGTTCCCCCTCCGCGGCGACGGTGACGGCAAATCACTCAATTTGAGCTCGTTTGCCATTACTCACGCTCGTTGTCGGCCTTGTCTATATAATGTAATATATGTTCTGGGCGTTATAGGTCCTGGGGTTGGGGGCCAACAAGTGTCCCGTCTGGCGAAATGCCAAGACTCGGGGCTGGGCTTTATAGTAGGACATTTCATAACGCGTGAAGAAATTCAATTAAGTTCGTGCCGGCTTCTATTTTGGCCACTGTTTTTATGGCCCGAACAAGCGGCGAACGAAATTAAAGTCAATAAACAAGCACTGCCGTCGTCTGCGGCCGGGTATTGTCTCTGTCATTCTGTTGGCCCACGGCTGTCTCTGGTCTCTGGGTTCCAGTCTCCGGTCTCTTGCCTCTGGCCTCTGGTCCCTGGCCTCTGGTCTCTGGCCAATTGGTTCTGGTCACAGTTGTTGCGGCAAAGAGTCCTTTTTGCCAATGCTCCGCGCCCCCCTTGCTCTCCCTCTCTCTGCCGTGTGCGGTTTCTGTACTCGTTTTGGTGCGAATAAACCGCAAAAACCCGTCATAGTCCTCACTCAGTCAGACAATGGGCCCCATAAAGTGGAGGACATGGCCCAAGGGTCGCTGTCGATGTCGCAGCATCTCAAATGTGAATGTGGAGCAACTCAAGGACACGGACCGTGCATAATTTTCAATGGAAAATAGGTGCCATTTGTTGCGCACAAAAGCGCGCTTTATTATGTCGAAATGTCCTTTATTTGAGACGGGCTTCTAAAATTAGGAAAAAATGGTATTGTTTCCAAATTGTTTTATCGCTGGAAAGTACTCTAAAAGCAAAGAGGTTTCTGGGTACTTGGACTTAGTTCTCATTCAGAAATTACTCACTTTTAATTTTAGTTTAGACATTTACTATAATAAAACTGAATCTTATCCTTTGTTACCTTTCCTCAACTCATTGCAGATACACGAAGATCTAGAGAAAGATCCCGACTATTCTGGCTCCGGCTTTGGACCCGATGACGAGGACGCCGAACCCGATCAGCATTCGCACACATCGCACAACACGCGCATCTCGCAGAACATTGGCGGCGGCATAAACAGTAAGCATAACTCGAACGACAACTTCGGCAAGAACAGCAAGAACAGCAACAGCGACCTCATCTCGAGTAGATTCAACAACAATAATAATCACAATCAGATCGACAACAGCCAGAATATCAATCTCAATCAAAATAATAATAACCATCAAACGAATAGTGGCACAATCATTGGTAGTAGCACCACAGCGAATAATAATAATAACCACAATATCAACATCAACGGCCAGAGCGGCATCATCAGTGGTAGTGAGAACGGTGGTCATAGCACCGGCATTAACTCAATCGGTAAAGATCAAGCTAGTCATGTAAATGCAACAGCAACACTCGTTGGTGTTATTTCCACTTCCACTTCTAATTCAACCTTATACTTCAACAACAACACACCAATTCCAATACCAACAATTCCAACAATAACCAACCCAACAACAGATACAAATACAGAAACAGCCACAGCCAGAGGTCTTGATAGATCGAGTTTAGTTAGTACTTGTATAGTAGCTTTAGCGACCATCCATCCAATTCATACACAAAACAACACCAACAACAATCGCATCTCTATATCCAGCAGCTCATTTACCACCACAAACCTCATCCACGACCTCAACAACAACAACAACGACAACAACTACTGTTCCAACAACCACCCCAGCAACCACGCCCACGCCCGCATCCTCTACACCAACGACATCGACAGTCGCAGCCAGTTCAACAACCTCCACAACACCAACGCCTCCCCAGGCTAGCAACACGACGTTGCCCACGATTCCAACTACACCAACGAATCAACCGATATTCCCGCCCTTCGATAAGGATCTCGATTTGGCAGCTGGCAGCGGCGATAAGCCCGATGACGATGACGATGATGACGAGGGCGATGATTATGGTTCTCCCATCGATGAGGATATCAAGGAGGATGGCGAAATCGACATTGATCCGCCAATATCGAGAACGCCGCAGTTTAATGCGCCAAATATCGATAACGATAACGATGATGTCGATACCGATGATGATGATGACAGCACCATCGATGTGGATGGCGGCAACGAGGAGGAGGATGGGCATGTGGTCGGCGGTAATACTGGTAGGACCAGTATCGGTGGCAACGATGGAGATATCATTACAGAGCGCGGACGTCAGTGGTTTTTATTTTTATCCTTATACTTTCTTACTTGTTACTCTATGATTTTTTCCACTTTTCGGTTTATATTTTTATGTAGTTTTGTGTTTTATTGTTGCCTTTGCTTACCACATTTATGCAAATCTTTGTGTTGTCCTTATTGCACTTGTTTTATTTGTGTTTTTAAGTCGGAAAATGCTTTGCTTTGCTCTGCAAATTGTGGCTTTTATTTAATTAGCTTGTAATTCTTTGCTATGGTTTTATGGGTTTTTTATTAATAGAGCAAAAAAGATGAACTATATTGTTATTACACAGAATCTAAGTTTATTTTTAAATATTACTCAAGCTTTCATTCTGTGTACAAGCATTGCCTCTTTATTATATTTTGTAGTCTGGCTTAATTTCTATGTATACTTGCTTTGCTTTCCTTGAGTAGTTTGTCTCTATGCACTTTAAGTACTTTAAATTACAAGTATTTGTTGGTCAAATTAAGTTTTACCCTTGGTATGTGTACATATATATTATTTACTTTATTTGTCGCGCTCTGGAAACTACGGTCTACGCTGCGGGTGTCCTATCTCCTCTCTCTATGTCTCTCTGTCTCTGTCCGTTCTCTGTCCCTGTCCCTGTCTCTGTCTACTCACTGACCCAAAGGACATAACAATTTTACCACATAATTCCCCCTCACACATACACCCACAATTCATTCATACGAATTCATTAAATCATTTGCCTTACACTCTCTGTTCTTGGCATTCATTCGATTGGGAAAACTCCCGCAGAGCGAACACAATTTCACTCTCGACCCTCATTGTATTTAGTAGTGCTTAGTTTTTAGTGTTTACCTTAAGCTAGCGCTAGACTAAGTCGAGTAATTTAAGGATATTGTTTAAAAGCTTTTATCGTGACAAACGGCAGCGGCGACGGCAAGCAAACAAAGGGACAGGCCCAAGACAAAGAGGGACAAAGCCAAACAATCGATTAAGCTGCAGCACAGAAAGCACTCCATCAAGGATGCGAGCGGGCTGGGTCAGGACATTCTGCAATTCTTGCCCTAGGCATAAAGTTCCATTAACACTGTCCCGATCCGACAGGCGGCGGCTCCAGCTCCGCCTCCTGCAGTTTTCGAACGAAAATCGCACTAAGCCGCGCTCTGATTTTCTGCTTTGTGTTGGTTTGGTTGCTGGGAGAAAAACACTTGGCGTGCTTCGCCAGGCACTTCAAATGAAAAATCACAGGGTCCTGGCAATGGCAAGGCTCCCGGCGTAACTGTAGCCGCTTACTTGAGGCATTGTTGCTCTACCAATGGCTTTGTAAGGGCCAAAACACTGCGAGAAAGTGTAGGGTAAACAAGGAGAACACAACAAAAGGCAAAGAAAGAAACCGAAATTCTAATAAAAACCTTACACAGGTCTCTAGATAGATATATTGATAGATAGATCATTGAAAATGCATTGAAAATATATTATTCAATCAACCGAATCTCTGATTCTTTGACTTTACAAACAATTGTCCCCGTGCAAGCACATCCTTTCCATTCCTTCACTATTTATAGACCCAACCAAACGCACAGTGCAGCACCGTCAGAATCCGAAACATGGCTAATGGCCGTCGCGGGTGTGTGGGCTCCATTCTGTGGGTTTATGGCTTTGATGTTTGCCTTGCCATTGCCACGGCCACGCCTGTGCCGACAACATACAATCGCAAACACAATCAATATGGCCAGCTGTGTGTCGGCGGTGGCGACACTAAAGCACCACTGGCAATAATTCTGCCATAATTGTGCGCAGCTGACCACACTCTCTTCCCCCTTTCAAAAACTGAGAAAGCCGGCAACAAAGTGCATTTTCCCATCAAATCCAGAGCAGACAAGACACATGAAGGCACCTTTATTGGTTCGGAGCAAACACCAAACACAGAACAGGACAAGACAATCAGTCTGATGGCAAGACAGCGAAGCAATCTCAAAGCCAGAGGAACTGGCTGAGAGAAATCCTTCGAAATAGCAATTGAAAAGCAAATATTTATAGGGAGCAGAGAAGAGGGAGGGAAAATTGAAGTAGGAAAATTCAGCGCTGATTTCCTTGAGTTTGCAAAGCGCATATATAAAATCAATTTGAGGGTTTATTCGCGAGGGCCAATTCAAGGAGTCCTCGTGGGCATTACCTAATTAATATGCCGCCCCTCCAGGCATATCCTGCCACGTGTGTGTGTGTGTGTGCGAGAGCTAAACAAGCAATTTGTTTGTCTTAAGCTGTGCGTTGGTATGGGTGTGGGTTTTGGAATGGGATCCCGGAGCTTAGTGTTCAACATGGGGGAGTCCAAACAATAGCTCGGCACACACATAAGCGCTTAAGAATCAGGAATAAAGCACAGAACACGGGGGCCTTGTCAATTAAATAAAATTTAAACTCTCTCTTCCCCGTTTGACAGCCAATTGGCCTTAAATTTGCGCTTTTATTCCCCGCTTGTCGCTCGCCTGTCAGATTCTGCGAACCAAAATAATTGCAAAGGAAAAGAAAAGCCCCAATTCGAGAGCATTTTCTCAGCTCAAGTCACAGCAGTCGAAATTCCTTTGGGAAGTTGTCACAATTTCCATTTTGCAGCGCCAGAAAACTTTTTTCATTTCAAACAAAAGTTTGTCGGAAATGCTGGCTCATTAGCGTGAAATTAGGTGGCAATTTGAGACAGCGGCGGTTGAAATTTAAGCATAATTATTCTTACTCCGTAGATTCTCGGGTTTCAAGCCTATTATTTTGACCACAAGTGTATGTAAGCTTAAGGCGGTAAATAGGGCTGGTACCTAAGGTTAACCTATAGTTACGTAGTCTTAAGTTAAGTTTCCCTCCCCCTTTTGTAGTTTATACAGCATTTTCGACTAACATTAAGCCTTGTAAATACTGCATAACAGCTCATTAACACACGCACACACCCCACACACTCGCTACACATACATGTACACACCTACTCAGTAAAGCCAATATTGACACTCGAATCAATTTAATTGAATACCCACAAAACACACAAAACGAAAACAACAAAAACATTAGCCACATGAACTCTCTCTGTCTCACACTCTGTGTTTTGTTTGATTTTGCTTGCACGTCATGGGCATAAATAAAACCGGACTTCCGTTCCATCTTTCATCTCGTTCTCACCGTCGTCTTGTCTTTCTCTTTATTTTCTCTCTCTCTCTCTCTTGGAAAGCAGCGGGCGCAGGTGATAGCAACGTGCACGGGTTGGACCCCAATACGAACGTAAACAGCCAGCCCTCCGACACGAAGGGCATCGATCACAGGCCCAACGGCAACGAGGTGGTCATCATGAGCGAGGACGATCGCACGTCGAGCTTCTTCTCGCAGCCGGGCATCCTGGCTGGTGAGTATTCTTGTAGAAATATATATCTATAGGGGTGGATCTAGAACACATCTATAACTTGCTGAATTTCTTGGAGAGTATTAAAAATTTAAAGCGCATATTTCTTTCCTAACATGTTTCGAGTACGTGAGACGTCACGCCTTGTTTAAAATCATAATATATAAAGAAATTGTAATGTCAAAAGTATGTTTTAAATTTTTAAGAATTTATTATTATACCCTTTATAAAATTCGTTAATAAACTTTGACTAAAATGTTTACAATTTCATCTTAGTTCAAAGGCAACACTGCGTATGAGTGATTTATGAAAGAAACAACTCATCAGTGAGATCCACCCTTAAGGCCCATGATTCTCAGAGATAGAGATAATTTTAATAACATATTTTCTCTCCCCCCAACCTTTAGCTGTCATTGGCGGTGCCGTGGTTGGCCTGCTTTGCGCCATACTCGTGGTGATGTTCATTGTGTACCGCATGAGGAAAAAGGATGAGGGTTCCTATGCGCTGGACGAACCCAAGCGCTCGCCGGCCAACAATTCGTATGCGAAAAACGCGAATAATCGCGAGTTTTACGCCTGAGATAATGGCACGGCGCGCAGGTATTAAGTTGGCCACACGGAGGAGCCAGCCAGGAGCGGGACCGAACTGCAAGCAGGACGAGTGCAAGGACGATTGGATGAAGGAGGGAAAGGCGGAGACGGAGGAGCGACTGGGTTTGGTTGTGCTCAACTGAATACACTGTGCGGAGTGGCAGTGCAGCGTCATCAGCAGGACCACTGAAACAAGGATGATTCATTATCCGCAGCAACAGCAGCCGCAGCAGCAGCAGCAGCAACAAAACTAACACAAAAACAATTGAAAATCGCAAAACATTTTCAAAATCACACAATTTTTCGTGAGGGGTAAACATAAAACAAAAACAAAACCTAAAAGAAAACAAAGGAAATCAGCGAAATAATAACAAAGGAAAAGGAAAACAAACAAAAAAAATATTGAAAACTTACCTGTAAGTTAATGCAAAACACACACCCACACACACAGACGGACGAGTGTGGTGTGCATGCGACTTTTCTAATTAAGTAAGTTTTAAGCGAGGAAAACAAACGGAAATATCAAATATAATTGCAAGTAAATCATGCGAAATTTAATATATATTATATAAATAATATATTATATATAAATAGTGAAACCAATATAAGGGCGGGCAAAATTAAGCGAATTAATTATGAATTACGAGTATGTAGAGCAAAAGCAGAGCGAGAGGAGGAGCAGAAGCAGGAGCCGGAGCAGAAAATTGAATAATAATTAACTATAATAATAATGATTAAAACACACACACATCCGCGCATCCGACTACATAGATGGGCAACTTTCGTGCATATTTGAATATAAATGTATGGATTATATATGTTAGCTGAATAACGAAATGAAAGCGAATTGGATACATCACGACGATAATAGACCCCTCTTCGAACCACACACCACCACACACACACACTTAACACTTAACACTCTTTATTTCAACTCAGCCGTTTTGTCATCTTTAATTATTGAATATAACAAAGTCCAATGAGAATAATAATTATAATTATGAATTGTGCGGCACACATAACAAACGAGAATCGATGCATAAATGTTTTTAAGTTATACATAAGAAAAACTATGTAATTATTAGTGTAATTCCTAAAACAAACCAACAAAAAAACAAAAAAAGAAAAGAAAAAACCGAAAAAATACTAAATCAAGCAAAGAACAGCAGAACACTCTGAACTCTGAACTCGGAACCTTCTTGGCAACTAACTAACTAAAAACAGAAACCGAATTGAAATGAAGAGAACAATTTCTACTTTTTTCTACCAAAAAACACCAACAAAACCACGAGGAATATTTATTGAAATTGGTAAAAATTAAAGAACACAACAGGAAACAGGAAATGAAATTGAAAATGAAGAATCGTTACGAATGCATTTGTACATTAATTTTTTGGGTTTCCCATTGGGTTTTCGAGTTGACCGAGCTTTCCTTCGCTTGACTCCAACTGCTTCTTCCATGGCTAAGAATCAAAATCGGATTAACGCATTGATTATTGTGCATTTATTTAGTTTTTACGTTCGCTGTGTCAATGACAATTGTTTAGTTTTGCAAGCAAAATACAAAATACAAAAGTGCGAACAGAAATCGAGCAAGAGCAACTGCAAACCATAACAAAAGAACATGCAATAGTGAAAATTAATTGTTAAGTTTACCGCAAAATCCATTAAAAAAAAAACATAAACGCAAGCCAGCAGTCCAGCCACAAACTACACACCAACACACACACACACTCACCAACCACAACAACCAACAAATTAGCTGCAATACTTGTTTAATTGTTAGTCAAACCAATAATACAATATTCTCTCCAACTCTCATGCCATATTTTCATTGCGAAAGAAAGTTATGAAAAGCAAAAAAAAAGAACGAAACGAAACTAATATATAACATTTAAGTATATAATTAGCGACATAAATCAATTGTGTGTGTAACTGTGTATAATGCATAAATATTGAATTAAACATACCACTACTTTGACAGCGGAGAGCATTTATAACAAAAGGGAAATTCGAACATCATCACACAGCAATTTTCCCCGCTCCCCCCTTTCCACAATCCAAACTAAAACTCACACTAAAAAACACTCTGAAAACAACACGGGATGCAAACATGAACAGCAGCAACAGCAGCAGCAGTAACAAGAACTAAAACATTTTTCTGAACACACATAACTTTTTCTACACTGTAAAAAACGCAACCGCAACTTTTTTGATATGTACTAGTACTATGTTTGTGTCCTATACTCTCGACGACCCATAGTACTTTTTTGTCAAATTTTACATCAACTTTTTTTGCTACTTTGTAAGCGTTTAGTTTGTTAGTTTTTTTAAAAATGCGCTGAATGTACTGAGAAATTGGTTTTGATTTGCTAAATAAAACTGGTATATAAAACTAATTTAAACAAAGCATCCACGAGTTTATTTCCGCACGACTTGGCAGTGGTGTTTGCCTTACAGATTAGCCTTCATCAGGGGCTTAAGGTAGGTCTCGAAGGACTTTTGGACTGGCTTTTGGTTCATGGTGCTGCGCTTGGCCGAATCAAAGAGCCGGGGATACACGTTGCCATCGTAGCTGCCCAAAACGGAGTTGAGCACGCGGTCGTGGAACTCAAAGCCATCGCATATGGCCACCGCATTGGGTCGGAACTTTTCCAGTGAAATCTCCAGGCGCTTTTGCAGTGACCTCAAATCGGCATCCGTGAGGTTGATGAACTGTATTACAGGAAAGAGTTTATAAATTGAAACGAAGTATAAGGGAATATCAAGAGCTGGACTTACTCTCAAAATATCATTAAGGTTATTGAGCACAGTCTGAACCAGGAAGAGCTCTAGGACGTTCTCCAAGACCTTGTTCAGAGCCGCTGAACGCTTCTGGGCCTTGGGTCCTGTGATTTGCTCAAGGAATGTCTGGCACACGAACTGGCGGCCATGCAGCTATGAAAATTAATTGAAAAAACATTAAATATATGGCATGTAAAAGTACTGTACAAGTTTACTTACCTCAGCGGCACGGGTCAGCTCAATGCCCGTATTGTTGGCCGCCACACCCTGCGATTGACCGCTGGCCATGCGTTCCGCTAGATTCTCGAAAGCTATGCGGGTTTTCCTACAAGTAAAAGAGCTTAGCAACTGCTTTTATAGACAATTCCAGAATCAAACTCACTGTGCTGCTGTGTACTGCAGAGCCTTGATGATGCACTGCCAGGAGTTGTCCCACTTGGGGAACTGCTTCAACTGCATGGAGGTGGCAAAGTAGCCATAAGAAGCCGACACCGGCTTCTTCTCCACGAATGCGGCCCATGCCTTGACCAAAGCGCGACCAATCTGCAGGAGCAGCACTGTGTTCTCGCCCTCGTAGGTGTAGGCAGCCACAGCGTTGCCATAGATGTTGCTCATGTTGGCAGCCGTGAGGTAGCCATGGCCGCCCGTGGAAAGGCGCAGACGCTCGATGCCCGCACAACCGTCCGTGGTGCAGAGAACCTTCAGAGCGCAGGACAGGATGTGCATGTCGGGCAGGCGATCGAACTTGCCGCTGTTGGCCTCCTGGACCGTCTGGGCATATATTTCCCACATGTACTCGGCAGCCATATGATAGGCCATTCCAGTGGCAATCTCGGGGAAGAGCTTCAGGCGTTGAGTGACGTGGTCAATGATCTGGGGCTCCGGTTGGCTGTAAGTATAAGCTTTAGTTTTGAAACCCCTAACAGGAACAGGAT
The DNA here is from genome assembly GCA_008042535.1 of Drosophila tani. Taxonomy (NCBI): domain Eukaryota; kingdom Metazoa; phylum Arthropoda; class Insecta; order Diptera; family Drosophilidae; genus Drosophila; species Drosophila tani. Next base: position 38,178 of record VNJO01006807.1, on the reverse strand, counting down.
GTCCAGTGCGACTCACTTGGCCTCAATGGGACTCTGCCTCCTTACAGCCGAGTATCGGGTGGCAATGGTGGCCGCCTCCAGCAACAGCGTGGAGTTCAGGTTGACAATCAGGCAGCGGGTATAGACCATGGTCAGGTAGTTGACCCTGGTGGCCGGACTGGCCTTGAAGGTGCCATCCCGCTCCACCTTGGCAAACTTCATGAGCATGTTGGTGCGAGGAATCCGCACTTGGTTGAGTCCCAGGTAGCCCTGGTTAACCGCAACCATGCCCAGCTTCTTGCCAATCTCACCGATATCGATGCCAGGCAGTGGCATATGAGTCTCCGCATCCCTCACCGGGACAATGAACATTTGCACGCCGTGGTGAACATCCGCGATGTACAGCTGGGCGACGACCATGGCGTGATTGGCAGTGTGACCCACTAGAAACGGAATTAGGATTAATATTTTCAAGAAAGTCTTGGATTGAACTTATTTAAGCCACTCACAGCCGCCGGGCCACCACTTGTAGGCCTCCAAATTGGGAGTTTGCAGCACGAACTCATCGGTCTTGGGATCAAAGTCCGCCCGGGTGGCAATGCCACGGACATTGGTTCCATGTGCCAGCTCGGTCTGGGCATAGGTGCCAATAATATTGCAGTTTTCCGCCGCCTTGCCCCACTTCTCCACCTGCTCAGCAGTGCCCTGGCCCTTGATCACATCCACAAACATGGTAATGTGAGTAGCCAGGGGATGGTTGGACGGGAAAAGTCCATGGCTCTGCACATTGAATATGGCTCCACTGTAAAGAAGAAGGATCAAATATTAGAGGATCCTCTTCCCATCCAGAGTTTAAAAAGAGATATTGATTCTTACGGCCAGATATCATTGCCGCCGGGATTGAGTTTGTTCTGAAGAGCCTTCAGCTTGATGGCAGCCTCGGCCACCTTCTTCACACTGGAGTTGTAGACATCCTCGTGGGACATGTACTCATGGTTAATGCCATAGCCATCCTCCAGATCGCTAAAGATAGCTTTTTCTGTTGGAAAATAGATTTACAAATAAAATTAAACCCCGATTAGATTCCAAGGGGCACCGGTTCCAATTCTAAAAGTTCCCCTGTAGACGGCCTTATCACCTGAGGGCGTGGATGAGCCTCTTTGGGACTGATAAGAAACGTGTTCGCATTGCAATTGTTATCTTAAATACCGTCAACAGTGTCATTATCTTTTATTATTGATAAACTAACACCAATAATTCTGCACTACAACATTGTTGAATTATTTTTTTGGACTTTGCGGCCATTGGACGAACTCTTTGGACTCTGATTTTCTCACAGAACCTCGGAAGACCAAAACCGGACCCCATCGTATATCACGTACACCACCATGCCGCTAACGATGCTTATCTACGATAATTACCGATCTCGCGTTTGGTCTTTAGCTTGTCCTGACCGCCTTGCCACCAGGCAGCAAACTCCTCCACCTGGAACTCGGCTCCGGCGCGCTCCTTCTGCAGATCTGGATTCACGGTCTGCGGTATCAAGTTCTTAATGTGCGACATTGTATAGTGTGTGCGAAATTGTTAACAAAATTATTGGAAAATAAATAATATTCCCAGAGGGGAGATCCAACCAACAGCTGTGAGCTCAACGCGACCACTGAGCGAAAGAGGACCGTGCGGCGAGAAGGAAAAGCTTTTGGGGGGCAAAGTGCACACCACAGCTTTTTAAAGAGAGAAAGCTGATCCACGCAGCTTAGTCAAAGGTAAACATTCATGCTTAAAGAGAGCATTCAGTCAAAGAGAAACCTATGCTGATAACAAACAATTTAAGAGAATTCTTTGAAAAAATAGTAAAACAAAACAGGTTTTAATCGCGCAAAAAACAGCAATACAGAAAAGGTATAAAAATATTGCATAAATGTTGTGCTTAGCACTAAATATTACAAATTGCTTTAGATGTTTGACTTCATGAAGGGTTTGAGCAGCTCATTGAAGGACTTTGGCACTGATTTCTGGTTCATCGGAGTCTTGAGGGCAGCATCGAATATACGCTCGTAGGCATTGCCATCGAACGATCCCAAGGTAGAGTTCAGTTGCAGGTCACTGAAATCAAAGCTATCCACTATGGCCACGGCATCAGGGCGCAGCTTGGTTAGCACCTTTTCCAAACGATCCTGCAGTCCGGATAGATCCGTATCTGTCAGCTCAATGAACTGCAAGAATGAAAGAGTAAAACGATCTTCTTTTTAAATCCCAGCAGCTCCAACTCACCCTCAGCAAATATCTCATTTGATTCAGTGTTTCCTTAACCAGATACAGCTCCAAAAGGTTCTCGAGCACTCGGTTCAGAGCTGGGGAGCGAGTCTTAGACTTGGGACCGGTCACCTCGTCGGCGAATGAGGAGAAAACGAAAGCGCGACCATGAAGCTAAGGGGGCAACAAATAGAGAGAGATGCTTAGTTATGACCAATAGTTCAAAGTCCACACTATTTTAGCAAACTAACCTCCGCTGCCTGGGTGAATTCAATGCCCGTGTGATTCGCCGCATTCTCCTCGGTTTCTCCCCTTGACAAACGGTTTGAAAGGCTCTTGAAAGCCACGCGCGTCATGCTAAAAGATAATTAAATGTAAGTACGGGTTTTTATTTAATCTATTGATCTCACTCACTTGGCTGCTGTATACTTCATGGCCTTCACCATGTTCTCCCAGCTGCTTGTCCAGGTGCCAAAGTCAGGATTCTTCTGAACTTCAGCCAGGTATTGAACGGTGGGCGCCAACGGAGCTCCACTCAACGCCGAGCGCCAGGACTTCATCAAAAAGCGACCAATCTGGAGAAGAAGCACCGTGTTCTCGCCTTCGTAAGTGCAGGCTGCCGTTGCCAGCACATAGAGATTGCTCATATTTGAAGAGGACAGGTAACCATGGCCGCCACAGCCCAGACGCAATCTCTCCACTCCAGCGGCAGAGTCCGAGGAGCAAGTCACCTTCAAGGCGCAGGACAAGGAATGCAGTTCAGGCAAACGCTCGTACTTGCCGTTTTCAATATCTGTAAGGGTCACATCATAAAGATTCCACAAATAATCGCTGGCCAGGCGATAAGCCACGCTGGTGGCAATCTCGGGAAAAACTTTCATTTGCTGTGTGACATGATCCAAGATCTGGGGCTCACGTTCCCTGAAAAAATCCACGCGGAATATATTAAATGGTTTGATTCGAGTTCACATCCAACTTACTTGGGATTAATGGGACTCTGGCGACGCACAGCGGAGTATCTAGTGGCAATGGTGGCAGCCGCCGCCAACACTATGGAATTATTAATTGCAATGACGCAGCGCGTGCGCACCATGGCGAAGTAGGTGAGGACATTCGTCGGACTGCTGACATAGGTTCCATCGGCATTGACCTTGGCATGTCGCATCAGCATGCGAGTGCGTGGAATCCTGACATTCTTCAAGCCCAGGAAGCCATTGTTCACACCAATAAAGCCCATCTTCTTGCCAATGTCACCGATGTGAACACCGGGAAGGGGCTCAAAAGTATCCTCATCGCGCACCTGGACGAAGAACATATGTGGACCCTTGAACTGGTTGCTAATATACAGCTGCGCCATCACCAGACAGTAGTTGGAGGAGTGACCCACTGCAGGAGATGAAACATTAATAATAATACACTGGCATTCATGGTATCAAAACTTACAGCCTCCTGGCCACCACTTGTAGGAGGAAATCTTGGGCGTATTCAGCACGAACTCATCCGTCTTCGGATCGAAGTCTGCCCGGGTCTCCAGTCCTCGCAGGAATGTTCCGTGTCCCAGCTCAGTTTGGGCATAGGTTCCGCAGATCTCAAAGCGTTCCACGCGCTTCCCGAACTCTTCGTACTGCTCCGGAGTGCACTGTGCCTGCAGGGCCTTAACCAGCATCACGTACATCACGCCAAAGGGATTGCCGCCCGGGACGAGGCCCCACATCACAGGGTGATCATAGAGTTTACTACAAAAATACGATAAATTCGGGAATTAGTAAGGAGTTTGGCGCTGGACGGGAGAAAACATACGGCCAGTAATCGTCTCCTCCAGGATTGCGCTCCTGCTGCAGACGTCGCAGCTTCTGGGCGGCCTCAATTGCGCCCCGCTGGGCGAACTCGTTGATCTCTACATGGGATTTGGCCTGAAGTTGCAACATTTCCCCCTGATCCGCGCCCTTTTGCATGTATGAACCTGCCAATAGAAATTAGCACCGTCAGCATGACCCTCGGTTGTTCAATGCACTCCAACTGATTAGCGGATGATTAGTTTTATGGACTCACGGACGTCCCGGTTGAACTTCAGCACCTCCTCGCCTTTCGCCCACCAGGCGGCGAATTCCTCGGTGCTAAAACTGGCTCCATCCCGTTCCTTCTGCAGATCGGGATTAACGGAAGCGGGAATTATAGAAGTGGAGGTCATTGTAACTTAGAAATCGCTTGAGGAGAACTGCGCGCCAAGAGAACCGATCGCCGACTAAAGCCCAATCGGCGGTGGCTCTTACTAAATAAAAGTGAAAACGGTCAGTAAACTTTGCTCGGCAGCCCGCTCTTTCAAGTGTTTTTGTTTTTCTAGTGCTGGTGGGATTTTAAGAGCATTCGTACAGCGTTATCTAGAGTACCACCTGATCCTAGGTCCAAGTTTAATAATAAAACATATACACATTTTACTACTTAATCACCGAGATAATAAGAGATAAGTAGTTTACAAAGGCATATAGACAACTTTTTTTTAGACCTCCCGCAATTTAGATTGCAATAACAGCTGTTAGAGCTCGAATTAGCTCACAGATAACAAAATTTAAACCAGACTGCTGATCGCGGTTAACATGCGAAATCGATTTAAACCTACACCACTAACATAAGAGATATCGATATAGCTATTATCGAAATATTGCCGGGTGCTTTAACCCATGATAAGTCATAATACAGAATAATTTTAAAAGAAACAAATTCAATCCGAAAGCTAAACTCTTTCAAAACCGTTATTCCCAGAGATATTAATTTTTTGGCGTCAAATCAAAGCTAAAAATTATCATAACTAAGCCAAGACTGCATGAATTTCAATTTGGAAAGCTTTTCTATATTAGTTTTTATTTAAGTAACAAATCTGCAAACATATTTAAGAAATTTAAAAACCAAATATGTTGGCCAATTTTTGACAATTTTAATGAAAATTTGAAAAATCGAACAAAAATTTTTTTCCTAATTTTTCCAATTATTTATTTGTAAATAATTGATATTTTAATGGCGAATCCGAAAATGTACGGCATTTGGCTATCATTTGATTTTTGGCCATAATATGCTCTCACAACTATCTCAAAAATTGTTAGTCTTTATAGTATAAAGAAAAGTCAAAAACAGCAACAACAACGTTCCAATTTCAGTTTCAGCTGCATTTTACAAATTTTTAATTTAATGAACCAGGCGCACAGAAGACAGCAGAAGGGGGAATAACTTTTTGCTTACATATTTGATAGCAGATGCATATTTTTGCGGCTACCTATCATATGCACAGAACAAATTGCATACTTTTAGGCATTTTCGCAGATCCGCGCATCGTCGCTCTACTACTTGCTGATCGCCTGTTACCAGAAATGTTAAATCGGACCAATTTGAGGGAAATTCGAAATACTTTTGGGGCTACAGACAAAATTGCATTCTTTTAGGCATTTGCACAGATCAGCGCATCGTCGCTCTACTGCTTGCTGCTCGCATGTTACCCAAAATGTAAAAGGCGAACGATTTCGTGATATTGGAAGTGAAAAACGTTGTTGTAACAACAACAACCACAACAAGGTTCTAATTTTGACTTTCAGCAGTACAAATATATCACAAGCATGTTTTTATGTACCAGGCGCACAGAAGGCAGCAGAAGGGCGAATAAATTTTTGCTTACAAATTTTGTAGCAGATGCATACTTTTGGGGCTTCCCATCATATGCTCAGAAAAAATGGCCACCTTTTGAGCGAACGCAGAAGACATCGTCCTCTTTCTATTATTGCTGTTCGCCTGGTACCTGAAACCTCGGTGCATAGGATTTTGCCTTAAAATTACTCATCTTAATGAGATAAAATGCCAGGCGAACAGAAATGACACTGCACCTTTAAACTAACTTTATTATAAACTTTTATTTTGGAACAGCAGCATAAAACTGTTATATTAAGTTTCAGTACAGAAGTAGTCGTCCTCTATCTATTATTTCTGTTTGCCTGGTACATGAAGCCCCAGAAAAGAGTATTTTAAGCCTGATCCTCTCCAGAAACTGGCCATTTACAGCCTGCAGTGCCTATCCCCTTCAAAAACTGGCCATTTAAAGTCGCCAGGGCCTGATTATTGGCAAAAAATGACCATTTACATCCGCTTATGCTTTAAAAGTATCCACGATTTATTTAAAAATATTAATAATGATTTAAGATAGCTGTCTCTATGTTGCCTGCGAATTGCTCAAAGCAGCTAAGAAAATTGTACAGTAATTAAATTAAATTAATTACATAAATAAAATTGTGCTTGGCACTAAATATTTGACTTCATGAATGGCTTAAGCAGCTCATTGAAGGACTTTGGCACTGATTTCTGGTTCATCGGAGTCTTGAGGGCAGTATCGAATATGCGCTCGTAGGCATTGCCATCGAACGATCCCAGGGTGGAGTTCAGTTGCAGGTCACTAAAGTCGAAGCCATCCACAATGGCCACGGCATCAGGGCGCAGCTTGGTTAGCACCGTTTCCAAACGATCCTGCAGCTGGCTTAAGTCCGTAGCCGTCAACTCAATGAACTGCAAAATTGGAATAGAAATATCAATCTCCTGTCCAAATCACACACTCTTACTTACCCTCAGCAAATTGCTCATTTGATTGAGTGTCTCCTTGACCAGGTACAACTCCAAAAGGTTCTCCAGCACTCGATTAAAAGCTGGTGATCGAGTCTTAGCCTTGGGTCCAGTCACCTCTTCGGTGAAAGAGGAGAAAACGAAAGCGCGGCCATGAAGCTAACGAGGAATCGAATTGAGAGTCGAATTAGTCATTACCAATACTTCAAAAACTATTACATTTTAGCAAACTAACCTCCGCTGCCTGGACTAATTCAATGCCCGTGTGATTTGCTGCATTCTCCGCGGTTTCGCCCTTTGACAAACGGCTCGACAGGCTCTTGAAGGCCACTCGCGTCTTGCTACAAGATTTAAAATCTGAACAAGGTTTTCTTTAAACCCACTGATCCTTACTCACTTGGCTGCTGCATACTTCATGGCCTTCACCATGTTCTCCCAGCTGCCCGTCCAATTGCCAAAAGCAGGATTCTTCTGCACTTCAGCCAGGTATTGAACGGTGGGCGCCAACGGAGCTCCACTCAACGCCGACCGCCAGGACTTCATCAAGAAGCGTCCAATCTGTAAAAGGAGCACCGAGTTGTCGCCCTCGTAAGTGTTGGCTGCTGTTGCCAGCACATAAAGGTTGCTCATGCCCGACGAGGAGAGGTAACCATGGCCGCCACAGCCCAGACGCATTCTCTCCACTCCAGCGCTTGTATCCATGGCGCTGATTACCTTCAAGGCGCAGGACAGGGAATGCAGCTCCGGCAGGCGTTCATATTTCCCATTTTCAATATCCTTATAGGTCTGCTCGAACAGATTCCACAGGTAAACGCTGCTCGTGCATAACGCCAAGCTGGTGGCAATCTCAGGAAAGAGCTTCATCTGCTGGGTGACGTGATCCATAATCTGTGGCTCTCGTTCTCTGGAAACCGGAATTGTTTGTTTATCTTAAATATTTCTCTTGTACATGAAGATTAAACTCACTTGGGATCTATGGGACTTTGGCGACGCACAGCTGCATACCTAGTGGCAATGGTGGCAGCCGCCGACAGCAGTACGGACATATTCCGAACAATCAAACACCGCGAGCGAACCATGGCGAAGTAGGTCAGGACATTCGTCGGACTGCTGACATAGGTTCCATCAGCATTAACCTTGGCATGTCGCATCAACATGCGAGTGCGAGGAATCCTTACATTCTTCAAGCCTAGAAAACCATTGTTTGTCCCATTAAAGCCCATCTTCTTGCCAATGTCTCCGATGTGGACACCGGGAAGAGGCTCAAACGTCTCTTCGTCTCGAACCTGGACGAAGAACATATGTGGGCCCTTCAACTGGTTGTCAATATACAGCTGCGCCACCACCAGACAATGGTTGCAGGAGTGGCCCACTGCAGGAAATGATACATTAGTAAAATTTTAAACCCAACTGATGCTTGGTTTTTGAACTTACAGCCTCCTGGCCACCACTTGTACGAGGAAATCTTGGGCGTATTCAACACGAACTCGTCAGTCTTCGGATCGTAATCAGCTCGTGTCTCCAGTCCTCGCAGGAAGCTTCCGTGTCCCATCTCCGTTTGGGCATAGGTGGCGGTGATCTCAAAGCGTTCCACGCGCTTCCCAAAATCCTCGTACTGCTCCGGAGTACACTGTGCCTGCAGTGCCTTGACCAGCATTATGTACATCACGCTGAACGGATTGCCTCCGGGCACAATAGCCCACATTAGTGGCTGATCATAACAGTTTCTAAAGAGTAGTTCCTAGGACTAGTTAAGGAACTTGTAGTGTATCCGTATAAAAACACTCACGGCCAGTATTCGGTTCCGCCGGGATTGCGTTCCTGCTGCAGGCACTGCAGTTTCTGGGCGGCTTCGAGGGCAGCTCGCAGGACAAACTCGTTAATCTCCTCGTAGGATTTCGCGTCCAATTGCCTTACCTCAGCCAGGTCCACATCTTTCTGCAGATAGGAACCTGCCAATGATAAGAAATGAAGTTTGGAATTGAGATCAGAGGATTGGTGGACTTACGGACGTCCCGATTGAATTCTAAGACTTCCTTTCCGCCCGCCCACCACGCGGCGAATTCCTCAGTGCTGAAGCTAGCTCCATCCCTCTCCTTCTGCAGATCGGGATTAACGGTAGTGGGGATAACCGAAGTAGTGGACATTGTGGAGACAAACTGATCGCCAAGCGAGCCAAACGACAACTGAGGGCTTGCCCACGGGGGCCTCTAAATAAATAAACGAATTCGGCGCTTATCAAGCCTGCTTTTATCACCTTATTACTTGTGTCCAAAAATAAGAACACTTTCGCTTTTTACTAATACTACTATATTATTAGGTTGTTAGATTAGTTTAGATTGCGACCTTACCGCCTATAATTGGTATATTATATTCGCGACCTATACACACATTAGAAATACCCTTTTCATTAGTTAAAATACATACAACTTTTTCTTTTATTTAAGCTTTTTGTAACTGTTGATTAAAGAATTTAAAAAGCTTAAAATTTGTATAATTTTTAAACCAACTGGAAAAAGACTCCTCTGTTAACTAACATTTGTGTTATCGATATCGCACCTATCGCTAATGTGTCATCTCAATTGTAGTTTGTTTTGGTTTCTTGCGCAGCATATGATTTTTGATTTTTCTATGGTTTTAACCAAAAAAAATGCCTACAAACTTTAATATTGGCCTGCTCGGCCATGTGGACAGTGGAAAGACAACCTTGGCCAAGGCTCTCAGCTCCATATCGAGCACAGCGGCCTTTGACAAAAATCCGCAATCGGTAGAGCGTGGAATTACTTTAGATTTGGGCTTCAGTGGGCTCCTAATGGATGCACCGTCTTCGGCTTTCCCACAAGGAGAGCAGCTGCAGATCACGTTCGTGGACTGTCCCGGTCATGCGAGTCTGATACGCACTATTATTGGAGGTATTTAAAATGATTTAATTAACTAATGAATAGGTAATTAATCTTCCGCTTTCAGGTGCACAGATCATTGATCTCATGCTGCTTGTGGTAGACGCCCAGAAGGGCATCCAAACGCAGACGGCCGAGTGCCTAATCATTGGAGAGCTCCTGCAGAAGAAGCTGATTGTGGTGATCAACAAAATCGATGCTTTTCCAGTAGATCAGAGGGAAGCGAAGCTGGAGAAGCTGCGCTTGCGCTTGTGTAAGACTTTGGAAGCCACAAGCTTTGGGGGTCAGGTGCCCATGTATGCAGTGTCTGCCTTAGAGGGAATCAACATCCAGGAGTTACGTGCTGGACTAAGCGAGGCCTACTTTCAGCCGGAGAGGAATGTCACCGCTCCATTGCTGATGTACGTGGATCATTGCTTTGGCATTAAGGGACAGGGAACCGTTTGCACGGGCACCCTGCTCCAGGGAAAAGTGCAGGTCAACGATATGATTGAGCTGCCAGCATTAAAGGAGCAGCGGAAGGTGAAATCCATGCAGATGTTCCGACAGAACGTGACCAGTGCTTCGATGGGCGATCGCATCGGCCTCTGCGTCACCCAGTTCAATGCCAAGCTCCTAGAGCGCGGAGTAATTTCCCAGCCTGGCTACCTTAAACCCATATACGCCGTGTGCCTGCAACTCAAACCAATCCGTTACTACAAACAAACCATAAAATCTAAGAGTAAACTCCACGTCTCCTTAGGCCACGACACGGTAATGGCCAACGTGACGTTGTTTCGGGATACGGATAACCCACCACCGGACTTTCAACTGGATAAAGAGTACGAGTATGTCGAGGAGCTACAGCCAGCAGAGGCTTTAAACAACGATGTAATCTTTGCCCTACTGGAATTTGAAACCCCTGTTCTGGCCGCTCCAAATTCAACGCTGATTGCCTCCAAGCTTGACATGGATGTCCACAGCACCAGCTGTAGATTGGCTTTCTGGGGTCGCATTGCCTGGCAGACGCAGAGCGTCAACTATACTCATGAAGTGCTGTCACAGCTGCGAGTCTTCAAGCGGAAACACAAAGTTGGAAGCATTCAGCGAGTGGTGAATCCCAACGAAGTGATTGTGCAGAATCTGTTCAAGAAGGAGGCTAAACGAGAACTTTATCTGGGCAAGACGGTGGAACTGTCTACCGGGGAAAGAGGTCGCATCGATCGAACCTTTGGCCAGACCTCCAAAGTGGCCATTACCTTTCAGGAATCGCTTTCCCCCGAAACAATATTCAATGTCAAGGATGTGCAGGTCTTGCTGAAGTGTAAAAAGTATGTCTTCAATAAACAGGCGGGGCTCTTTCAATGACAAATTTATTGAACGGAATTTTTACTTTGCCAGAAATTTGAACAATCCGCCAGGTTGGCACTTACATTACCTATCGATATCTGTACTAAACATAACAGTGGCTGTTTGTTAACAGAGTGAGTTTAACATACACCCTGGTATTTTCAGCTGTTGTTGCAGTATATTCTTTAGTACATTAGCCCAGCGATTTAGTATATCTCCCGCTCCGAGCACGGTCACACTGCATGATGAGTCCAAACAACAACAAATTGCTAAAATTGCTAAAATAACAAACAAAACATCGAAACGGAAACGTAAAAACGAAGAATTACCGTGTCAAAGCTCAGCCTGCAAACTGCCAGTGCAGCCACCGCCAAATCTGCACCATAACCACCCGCAACAGAGGCCAAATCCAACATCAATGTGCTGCTGTGCCGCGTTTCCACTGATCCCGCTGCTGCTCCTCCTCCTCTCTTTCGCCACCGGAACGCACCAGGTGAATGTCGACTGCAACGAGCTGCGGATGATGGGCCAATTCATGTGCCCGGATCCTGGGCGCAACCACATCGATCCCAAGACGCAGCAGCTGAGGGGATGCACGAAGGAGGGCCGCGCCCGCGTCTGGTGCATCGCCGCCGACGAGATCAACTGCACGGAAACGGGCAACGCCACCTTCACCCGCGAAGTGCCCTGCAAGTGGACGTGGGTATAGCTCAGCTCCCTCCAAAACCCAATTCTCACGATTTTTATTTGTTTAGGAACGGCTACCACCTGGACACCACGCTGCTGCTGTCCATTTTCCTGGGCATGTTCGGCGTGGACCGCTTCTACCTCGGCTATCCGGGCATCGGCCTGCTAAAGTTCTGCACCCTTGGCGGCATGTTCCTGGGCCAGCTCATTGACATCGTGCTGATTGCCCTGCAGGTTGTGGGCCCGGCGGATGGATCCGCCTACGTTATACCCTACTACGGCGCCGGCATTCACATTGTGCGCAGCGACAACACCACGTATAGGATGCCCAGGAACGACTGGTGATGGTTAAGGCGGCACAGCGCCTGGTGTACAGTAGATCACTTTAAGTCCTTGTTATACCTTAAGTACGGCTTATGACACTAACGTAAGCAACGACTGAGAAGCTCCGTCCCGGAGCGAGTTTCGGATTACAGATTACAGATTAGTGCATTACGCGTACCCTAGTTGATAAGTGTAAAGATTGTTGCCACCTTTGCGTAGCCTAAGTTGCATTGTTTAGTCTTAGTTACCACTGTACATGGTCCCTCATACACTCTACATCTGTATTGTAATTGTATAGGCCGCATAGACAAATTGTTTGCCAATATAACTAACGATTTTAATCAGCCCCTCCGTCCTCCCTTTGTCCCGTTTCGTTCATCCCGGCGAACAATCGCACTTCTTGGCAAACTAATTGGCCCACTTGTACTTTGATCTCTCGAGCATCGAACATTTTCGGCGTGACAGAGACTGGTCAACAGAGAGAAGAGCAGCGAAGAGGCGACATCCCGCGTGGTTGACTCATCGCCAGCCAGCGCTAATCGACTGAAATCGCGCACACACTGGGAATTCGGATGGGAAGCTGGGCGGGAGCAGGAGGAGTTTGGGAGCATTTGCTCCGTTGGCCCTTTCATCTGATTGGCATTTCCGATATAATCAGCGACGACGCATCAGCCAGCCGGCGAGCTGTTCGATTTTAATTGCACGGCCCGGGCTCCCCGTGTAATTCGATGCGTTTTAATTAGGCTCTCAATTAAGATCAAGTTGAGTTTTTATCTCGAATTGGGTGAGTGTTGCCGAGGCTACATGCAAATCAGATGAATGGCCGGTGTCGTTCTTAATTAACAACCAAGATGGTAACTTCTTTAAAAAGCTATTTAAGGAAGTTAAGTATATAATGAAAACAGCAATCTAATTTATTGTTCAAAAAACTAGTTCTAATGACGCTGACAGAATATTCTAGCTAATTTTTGGTAATATAACTTCTATTCTGACTGAAAAAAATCATGTTAATATTTTTTTATTGAATTGTTGTAATTAAGTTATTACCTTTAGGCTTAAACTAAATTTTCTTACAACTCTCTTTACCTTTATCCTTAGATTTATATTAGTTTTGAGCTATCAAAAGAACCTCTTAAGTTATTTATTTTTCAGTGCTTCACAAACCACTTACCAAACAGTTTTGCAGCCACTGTCCCCTTTAAACTGTCCAAGAAAGTCTCCTCGCTTTGCGTTGGCCTAGGCAACGGTAAGTAATACTATAATACACAACCGCAACGCCCCAGACCCCAATCCCCATGCCCAACCCCTCTGAAATTGGCAATGCACTGACCCCGGCCACGCCCAACGCCCATTTTATTGTTATGTAGACAAGTAGACATGCGGAGAAGAGCTTTTCAATTAGCCGGGCCAGAAGAGTTGACAATATGTTGTTGATATGTCGCAGTGGAAGCGGATCCGTCGTCCGCACACCTAATTACAGTGTGAGAGTCGTGCCGCCTGTGTAAACATCAAGGGGAAAGGCGAAGAGGGGGTTGGGAAAAGGGGTGTAAGGAGGAGCAGCACACTGGGGGAAAAAAAGAATAATTTGGAATGTGAATGTTTAAAGATTATATCAAATATTAAATATATATGTATATTAATTTAAATACATATTTTCTTCTTTTAATTTACATATTTTTGTTATTGATTTTAATTAGATTTTTATACATTTTTAGTAGTTAGAAACCTTAATTACTCACTAAAATATTTATTTACTAATATATCATTATTTCAAATTAAATAGCATTACTATCGTAATCTTAACCATATTATAATATCCCTTGATCTTCTAAAGATTCCTATCAGAGATATTACTAATCATAATATTTACAAGACTTTTTAACCTTTTTTCACCGTGCAGCACTTGATCTTAGGCGGCAGACATCCCCATCTGTGTACTTTTTTTTACTCCTTCAAGCCATTCTTCTTGGACCTTTGGCTAAATGTACATATCGCTTACCAACGTTTCGCTTTCAGGGGGCAAATGAACTCTGCGCCATTAGGGAAATTCGAGGAGCTTGTTTGTAAGCCGGCTGTTTGTTTTTGTTTTGCGCGCGTGGTAACCTTATGGAAAATGCCCAGAGTCCCAGACTCCCAGACCCTAGAGATCTGCCCCCGAATTGTTGACTTTCTGACTGGCCATAAACTATTTCACAACTCCGGCCGAACCTGGGATTAGCCCCACCTGACTCGCCTCCAGAAATAGCCGCGACCACAGCGACAATAGCGACCGAGTCACATATTGGCCAATTGCAAATATTTGCCAGTATCAAAATAGCATCGATGCGATGCGCAAACTGCTCCCCATTAGAGTACAGCGTATATATAGCATATAGGAGAGGAGACGCTCGACGGGTTTCCTATTTGCTCAGGGCTTAGGAGCTCAACGCTTAATTACGCTCAAGTGGCGTGGAAAATTGTGGGGCGGGATTCTCAGATTTCCACCCGCCCACTCGACCCGACCCGATGACGTTTATGCCAAATTGCTTTGCTTTGCACTCCGTTGGAGGGGTAATATCGGAGGGAGGGAGCCAGGGCTATAGACTATGCAAATAACGAGCGGCATTTAATGAAACGCAATTATTTAATTTTACAGACTGCGTCACGGTTCCCACCTGGCTGCATATTGCACCGCTCGAAGTTCGGCATCGGCATCGGATCATAAATAATGACTGGGCCAGTGACAAAATCCACGGCCTGGGAACCCCACTCTAGCTCCGAAGCTGAAGTTATAGCTAAGCCCAAAGTTAAAGCCAAAGCCAAAAGCCGAGCTTCGTTCGTGATAACTGCAATTTTCCAGCCACAACTACAGATACAATGAGTGCATAAATCATCTCCAGCTCAACTTAACTCAACTTAGCTCAGCTGCAATTTCGTGGCATTTTCCTAGCGTGCTGCGCGGCAGCTTTTCCACACAAAAATCACAAAAAATAAACCAACAACAAGAATGCACCGCATAAATGTCAAATGCCTGGCAGTTTGATTTGGCCGCGGGTTAAGTGTGAATTATCCCAGGGCCTCGGATCTCTCGGCAGCACCATTTGTCCGCTGTCTCATCTGCAGAATGCATTTAAGAGCTTTAAGTGCTATTATCGCATATCCGAGGCGAATGCCATAAGACACCGTTTTTGCATTCGGATTGTGGTTGTCAGGCGAGCTTTGCGAATTATAATAAATGGATATGTTGATGGTGGGAAGAGCTGGAAAGTCCTCTGATAGTTAGGGATAATTATATTTGGAAGGAACATTCTGAAGATAAATATATTGAAAAAGATAATTGTCTTGAAGAAACATTCTGAGGACTCAACATTTTGTTGCTTCTTTTTCAGTCTCTATTACAGCCTTCAATGTTTAATTTATATTTATTATATTTAAAAGTTAAGAACATGGTAAAGTTCCCATCTGTAAGTACGCCCAAGTCTATTAGTTTCACCAGGCTTTCCTTGATCTTATCAACTCACCTGATATATATCTTAATCAGCTGGCCATAGACCTCATAATTTCACATGCCACTGTAATTAAAGGTATTTCCTTCCATTGATAACCAGAAAGTGTATTCAAATATTTGGGTCTCTAACTCTATTTATTTTATTTATCTCTTTGATGGTCCTATTTGTTTGGGAGTTAACTCCTTTGTCTGGCATTTTCGAACTATGACTGTTCTATTTATGAACGGAATATCTTTCACTGTAATTTTTACGATGAGTTGTGAAATTATAAAGGAAACACATGTAAAACTCAAAAAGATAATGTATTTATTAGACACTATGTATTTATTAGACACTAGGAATGCTCTCTAATCATGTTCTTTGTTACTCTATGGCATGCTTAGAATTTCCGTTTTGTAAGCCCTTGAAAGCCTTCTAATTTCACCTGACTTTCATTGATCCTATCTTTCCGCCTGACACTTACCTGACACTCACCTGGTAATCAGCTGCTCCTGCTCCAAAGTCTCTGCCAATTTCACCTGACACCCGGCGATCTTATCGCCTGCCCATCGAACATTGTTTACCCACACTTGAACTTCAATTCATTCATGGATCACAATCTAATCAATACTATGTTACGCCCCAATGGAATGGAATGGAATGCTCCTCCTATCAGTCGGGGGAAAGACCCTCCGTGGAGCAGTGGAGCTCAGCACGCGGAGCTGTCAAAACAAAGAAGTCGGCGCAGACAGCGCGGAATGCGCCAGTTGACAAATTCTAATTGGCAAAAGTTCCCGGAATCGAATCGAATGGAATTGAGTTGCCTTAAGTTAAGGTGTGCTGATTTGATACCGAGTGCGGGTATGAGTACGGGTACGGGTTCGGGTGGTAATGATGGGCGGTGTGGCGCTTCTCATGTTCGCCCTGTTAACACTTCGCCACTGACGATTCACTGGAGAGGTGTTCATTTCGCCCAGGAATGTGTGAATGTAGATTGAAATTCGATTTCAATTGCAACTGTTGAGGGCTGCGCCTTTGATGTTGCTAACATATATCTAAATATAACCGTCGCACTATATTGATGCACTTTGGAAAATAATATATTCATATTTGGAAGAGTCTCAAAACTCTCTATCAATAGAATACTAAGCGAAAATTTAATTTTACCCTTCATAAAATTTATAGAAATAAAGCACTCTTTAAGATAAATTATTTATATCGAAATAGTTTACATTTTAAGTTATCCCTGTTAGCAACATGCATACAGAAAGATATAGGAACATTAAATATTTCAATACATTTTATTTGGTTATAATATTTTAAAAAATATAGAACCACAATTAAAATATTTTTCAGCTCTTACACATTATTTAAAAAAAAAATTTTTTTTTTCTGTTTGTTTAATTATAAATTATTATTATTTATTTGATTTTATCCCAACGAAACAAGATACAATATCTTATAAACTTTATCGCTGGTCACAAGTTAATTATAGTATTCAGTATAGTTTAAAACCTTAAACCTTATTCTACCATCACTTACCATTGCAAGCATCAAGTGGTTAAGATGCTTAGTTCCCTTAAAATTTAACTATTGCCATTACTATGAATTTTTCCTCTCTGTGCAGTTAATTAGCGACTAGCATTTGTCGCCAGTGCCCCCAAACCCCGCCACAACACCCTCCAAATTCCATCTCGAAAAGCGGAGCAAAGTGCGAGCCCCCAAAAAAATCGAACCGCGAAGGCCCCAATCCTCTGCCGCTGCGCTGCTGCCGCGCTGCCTAGACCTCGGCTCTCGGCGCCAAAAACACGAAGGCGTACCCGAGCAAAGACGAAGGCGGACGGACGCTTCGGCTGGCGCTGGCCCCCTCGGCGCTCGGTCGCTTGGCCGCGTTCAGCGTTTTTCTCAGTTCTCGTTTAGCTGCGCCGGCGAGCGGTGCGATTTTGAAAAACGCTCAAAAAGTGCTTTGGAAATTTCGAATTGCTGGCCAGGAAAATCTCAATCACTTGAGCTGCCCAGAGGAAATTCGCGCGGGATTTTCCACGAGTAACAGTCGCCACCGATCATCGCTCGTTAGCCAGTAATTCCGGCCCCAAAAAGAAAATAAAGAGCTCGTAAAAAATCAGGCTGCTGCCAATAAACACGGAATAAAAGTAATAATAATAAAATTCTTATCAACACGACGACGACGACGACGAGCTTAAGGCGGGCTTAGAATGATTCTCTGATTTTTATATTTTTTTTCTGACTTTCCGACTTTCTGCGTGTGCTAATGCGTCTATTTATTTGCACTTGCTGCTGGGCGCTGGGAGCGTTTCGTTTTCGTTTTCCAATTGGCGCGCAATTCCATTGAGCTGCATCGGATTGAATGCAAATTGTGAATTGTGAGCGGCGACTTGCGAGCTGCACTTGCCCGCAAATTGAACCTTTGACAGCGTCGGCGACGGCGTCGGCTCGCGCGCACAACGTGGCGTATGCGTAATCTGTGTGGCAAGCGAATGTAAATGAAAATCGAAATCAAAATCAAAAATTGAAATGAAAAGCGCGCGCCGGCTCTAAATAATATTATGCGCCAGTGAGTTCCAAGTGCGTCTCCCGTCCCCATCTATCTGTCTATCCCCTCTCTGTCCCACAAAGCGCGAAAAAAAATATATAAAAAATAGACCCAGGCGCAAAAAAAAAGGCAATTGAAAATGCGATTCATATCGGCCAGAATAGCAGCAACAGCAGCGGCAGCAGCAGCAGCAACAGCAACAAAATGATCGCGGGCAACATGTCAAGCATAATTAATTTTCGATTCCGCCGATCGTACTCCTCATCTGGAAATCTGGAAGTGTAATTACGGGTAAACCTCCTCGCCTCCTCCTTATACATTACCTCTCTCTCTCCTTTGTAATTAATCTCTGCCTCTGCCTCTGTTATTGTTATTGTTGCTGTTCTGGCCGCTCTTTGTTGCGCTGATTTTGTTTTATTATAATGCGAAACATATAAACATTTCACTTGTTCACTTATCTGTGTGTATCTGCGAACGTGTGTGCTATCTGCCTTTGTTGTTTCAACATTTTGCGAAAATTGTTTAATTGTTTGGATTCTATTATCACATTCGGCACTCGCTCAACGCTCTCCCTCTCTTATTTTCATTACTTATTTCAATTTCAAAATTTATTATAATGAATATGCCAAGCGGGAAGCCGATCAAATTACGAATAGGCAAACATATGTTCGACTGCCCATCGAGCAATTAATAAAGAAACATTTGCATAGAGTTTTTGCAAGGCGGAAACTCACAGTTTTAAACTTTAATGGCCTGGCAACCAATGAATTCTTAAATTCCTAACTCTAACTTTGAGTGTCTTTAAGCCGCTTAACAGCCGCCAACTAAGTGAGCGATTAAACAGAGCTCTTCAGACTAGATATACGCCTTATCTCTGCAACCGGAGCTGAATGAATCACCCGGTGAGACATATTGTTTAACCAATTAGTAACGATGTGTCAAATATCGCCCGGTGATATATAGATAAACTGGCTAACTGTCAGACTTTGGCTGATAAATCACCAGCACGGCAGCTGCAACTGCCACTGCCACTGCAGCCCAAAGTGCAACTGCAGCTTAAATTGCAGCTTGAATTGTCACTAAGCTAATCGCCGGCAATTTCCTGTATTACATTCCCATAACCATAAAAAGTATTATCCTCGGCAGGCAACCCAAGAATAGGGAATACAATAAACTGGCTCATTAGTTGGACGGACTGGCAAAAGGACACGGCACACAAATACAAATTACGGCTCCCGGGGCAATGAAGATGGCAAAGACACAAGCCGAAACGCAAACAGAGGAGACAATAAGGGGTGCACGGAAATTAAAAGGGTTTTCTTTTTGGATCTATAAATATTTTATCAGTTTTCATAAATATAAATCTTACAGTATATTTATTTTTGCTTATTGCTGCTACATTGTCCTTTAAATGATGCCAATTAATGTTTATAAATTATTTTTTATAATATACTTGTTGACTAGACAGATTGCTTCAAATTAAGCGGATTTTTATGCAAATAAACAAGAATAATAAATTTATTTAAGCGTTCCCATTTGTCATGGAAATAGATAACCTCACTTTACCATAAAACCGTATCAAAATTAATTTTTAAGTGTCATTAAATTACATTTCTTAAAGTAAAAATATGAAAGAAAGAACCCAAAATACTTTAAAAGAGATACAAATTCGTTGAGCTAAAAAGCATGTAAATTAGTATGATTTAAATGATTTTATTTCTTGGAAATTACCAAAAAGAAAATTTTTTAAACCTTTTGAGCTTCTTTATTCCTTATAAATTATTTAACATGCAGACTTCAAGAATTAAAGAAAGCTTGATAACCTCAAGTATTATAACTTAATGAATCCCATATTGTCCTTAAGAGATCACCAGCTTATTTTGTGGCCGTGTAAGAAATGCTGGTAATAACTGCGCATTGCTGGGGGGATCCGTTGACTGCGGGGGCGGGGCAAGAGTGGGCTTAAGTTACATGGGTTAATATGAATGTGCGCCGGCATGTCCATGAAATGTCCGTAGAACAGACGTCTGACTAGCAGTTCGCGTACTCGGCTAAACAGGCGACACACACCGGGCCGTGGATGACAGTCCCCATTCCCATTGCCATTCCCATTCCAGGTGCCCGATCCCCGAGCCTCCCGATCCTCCCTATCCTAGGCCCCATTCCCATCCCAATCCCTGATCCCTCCCTGCGTGGCAGTGGCAGGAGAAGGAGAAGGAGAAGGAGGAGACTGGCGGACGGACTTTCCCGTACTGCCTAGGTGTCGCCTTTTGTTGTTGTCGTCTCTCCGTTCGCTTTATAATAAAAATGCAACCATACCAGTTTTGCCAACTGACAGCGGCCAACACACACTGCCGCACACCACACACACACCCGATGGGGCCAACTCGTTTACCCCTTCTGCCCACCGCTGCCACCAATAACAACAACAGTAACAATAACAACATCAGTAACAACTGCAACTACACAGCCGCAACTGCGGGCTGCCTGTGTGAATTTGGTTTCAAAAAAACTACTATGTGTTAATACCCTTGGATCAAGGGTAATTGCAGTGCTGGATGTTGTTTGCTCAGCAGCTAGGATGTGTCTCGATGGGGAAACATTAGCTACTGGGATTTAGTGCGATTGAAATGGACAGAGAAGTCGATATAGTAAGGTATAAACACCTCTATCCTACAGACTATTAGAAGGAGGGCAAACAAATTTAAGGCAAACATTCTCATAGTGAGCCAACCAAGTAAGCTTTAAAAATTGAACATCTACATAAATCATGCAAATAAATAATGGAGAGTTATAAGCAATAAAGCTATATCTGCTCTCTTGCTTTCACTAGACTCAGTTCGAGTCCAGACTGGGTCGATAGAAATGCAACTCTTTTAATTAATGTAACGCACTAAGCTTTAGGTACCGGGTATTACCTAGTGGAGCACACTTAAATGTAGGTTTCATACTTGTTTTATTTCCTTAATAATCCTTTTCGCTCTAAAGCTTATGTTTTCCATATAATCTTTTAGATATCTAAATGAAAATACTTTTAAAATATTTCCTTGACAAATATAACATACTTTCTGAATCCTTAGAGCATTCAAAATTCGCTATGATCTCACCTTCGAATATAGTTCATGTAGCAGCTCTCTTTTTACTCTGCGGGCCACGTTCAGGTCCAGGTCCAAGCACCTGTCCTGTCCAGGCATAGAGCCAGGCGGTCTGCGATCTGCGGTCTGCAATCTTCGGTCTGCTCCACACTTGGCTCTCCACTCTGCGCTGTCCAGTATACGGATCCCGGCGAGAGATCTGCAATCCGCACTCACCTGGGCAGCCGAACCTGCGAGTGCAGGTGTTTTGTTTGTTTGCTACTTGATTATGCTGCCGTCTGCCGTGGCACTGCCTGCATAATAATAATCCGGCAATTAAAATATGATCGCATAATAACTCGACACTCGTGCGTCTGGCCGTGATTTATGGTTCAGCTTTCGGCTTATTTATAGAGATGGTCCAGCTACGACTCCCGTTCCCCTCAGAATCCGAAGAGCGGAGGAATTCTTCCAGTGGGGTAACTACTTTTTCCGCCGCTCGCCGCATACCTTTGCATTCGCTTAAAGGTAAATTGCTGTCGCCAAGCGCCAGACGAGGTGGTATCCCCTCGAACCCGCCACTCGGCAACCCCCTTTTGAGCCCCCTTTTTGTATTTTTTTTTTCTTTTTTGCTAAACAAGCCGGCTTGGCTCGTTTCGTTTTGGCAAAACCCAAAACAGAAGACCGAAGATAGGAGACAAGCAAAAAAAATTAAAAAGACCGAGAAGCAAAAAAGCAAAACATTTGATACGCTCCCCCTCCGGGAAACCCCCGTTTCGAGGCCCGCCGCCTGTGACACGGCCTGTCCGACTGTTGCTTCTAATAAATAATTTTAAATGCTGACTACAAAACGAAGCCGGGCGAGCGAGAAGTGAAGTTTAAGTGTAACCCAATAGCCAAGTCGCGTTCTTAATTGCCTGCGTGGGATGTGGGGCTGTGGGACATGTTGCTCCAGCACCGAGTCTCTCAGTCTCAGTCTCTGTTGCTGCTGCTGCAGCTGTGCAAAGTGGGCCAAGTGCCCACTCCGGTGGGTCCAAAGTCTTGACACGCATTCGGGGGTAGTTTCCAATGAGTGTGTCTCTGGCAGCCTCTGTTTCCCATATTTATACCCATTTCCATATGGTCAGTTTCAAAGGCTAAAAGAGTCAGAAGAATACAGGATAAACTTGTAAAATAACTCCCCAAAAATTAGTTATTTTCCTAGTTTAACCAAGTTCCAAATCAATCTTTAAATTAGCTAAAAATAAATCCTAGAAAAATTCCATTCCTATGAACTTTGCCTCGAAACTTTTGTGAAAAAGCCCTTAACCACTTCCCCCTAGGCTGGATGGATGGCTTATGACGTCAGCCTCTTTGTCGCCATATGTCCCTGTGTCTGTGTGTGTGATGTGAGAAAAGCATGCGTCATCGCAGCTTTTCTGTCTGTCGATTGCAATTTCACCAGCCCCCAGACGACCGACGATGTCGATTTAAAGGGAACCCGCGGGTCCCAGGGATAACACCAGTTGGGGGGTAGTTCTGCGTCACACACACTCAGTGATAATTTCGCCATGACACGCAAAACACAAGCACCTAAGCACACAGAGCGTACCCTTTTGTAGCTCGCGCACAATACTATACAATCAGAGAAACTAATTAATATTTGCCGAACAATACACGGCTAATAAAAATTCCGCTGATAAGATATTAAAAATAGACATTCAGAGCCCCTTGTACTCCCGCCCATTCATATCTCTCGCCGGGCTGGCTGTGCACTCATGGTGGTTGTGCCAGACTAAACGGCACTCGGTACTCTGCCGATTAGTGGAGTATTCCAGGGGGGCTATAAAGATATATATAATGTGGGCAGGGATTGCAAAAATCAGGGAAAACATAACACATAATGGGGGAGTTTCTGTTGGTTAGGAAGGGCACCTATGTGGGATTAAGTTTGATGGGAAGAAGTCATAGCAGCATGAATGTAACTGAAGGGTTTGCCTTTAACGAGCTCCTTGAAATCAATTTTGTATACTTGTTTTTATGGTAAAAATTTGTAATTTAATTAATTTTATTTAAAGCATAATATATAAGTATTTAAGTGTTATTATTGATAATAATATTTATAAATTAAATTAAATTTGTAATATACATTTTGGTTACATAGAAATTTCCAACTTACAGATCATTTCAATTGGTTTATCTTTCTAAGTTTTTAGTTTTAATTACTTATAATTAAAAACTCAAGAGATCTTGTTATCAAAAATGAATATTATATAACATAACTTCGATTTATTCATATTACCCTGTCATTCTCAGTGATATCTACAATTTAAACAAAACAAAGCAAAGAACTTGATTGAAAACTTAAACCAAACTTTAGCCGCATTCCAAGTTGGTCAGAGAATTCAAACCAGAACGGAAGGAAGGATGGAGGGAAAATCAAAGTTTTCAGACTCTATTTTCTATTTTCCACCACACAACGAAGGCAAAAAAAACCTTGTAACTTCCCCTGCTGCTCTGGGGTATGGACAGAAATAAACTAGATTACTAATACGCCGTGTTGTGCCACATTGTGCTCGGGTTATTTACAGTCGGCAATTGCAACAATTTACTCAGTGCAGCCAGACAAAATGGCGGCAATGCCAGTGAGTGTGTATGTGTGCCTTAGTATCTGTGTGTGCGAGCGTGTGTTTGCAACCTCGCTGACAGCATTTGGTGCGTGCCATTTAACTTGACAAGCTCATTTGTTGCAGCTACACAGCCAAATGTGTGTACGGCGCTGCGTGTGTGTACACACATATGCCAAGCTGGCAAAAAACGAACATTTGTTTACAATATTTATTTATTTACTAACATTCTTATTGCCCTGGCAGGCAGTCCGACAATGTCAGCCGCATTTTGGCAGCGAATCCAGGCGATTCGCGGAGAACAAACAGTTTCAATTGTCGGTGATAGACACTCGGAAAAAAACCTATACTAAAATGTATTTCTTTAATTTTGTATAAGGAATATTTCTTCAACAAAAATTTTAAATACGGGAAAGTCTTATTATTTTACTTTACAGAAAAAATTGTTTATAGATAAGAGAAACAACCAGAATCATAATTCTCAAAGTGTAGATTTATAAATACGAGGTCATAATATACATTTATCTGCAGGCAGGGGAAACGGGATAGCTGGATATCTGGTAATGCCGTAAAGCACCTTGATAACAACGCTCATGTGGCGCTTGCCTCAGCCAAACCATAAATCCCATAAATCCAAAGTCCAACGAGTTATTTCCCTCTTTTGTGGAACTCTGAGTGCCAGGGGCTTAGATGAGCAATTTGTAGTCGCAATTTCACACAAATTATGCAGATGGCTCAGAGTTTTTCTCTCCATCGCTCATTTGTATGTAAATGTATTAATGTGCATTTATGTATTTCCTATGCAAAATCCATGAAAACTTGTAAAAAAGAAACAACGAAACAGCGGGCTGCCCATAAAAATGGAAGCAAAATTTGTGATAATCATATGTTAATTTCAAATCAACGCTGACGTTCATGTTGCTGGCTGCTGGCACTCCACTCGTAAACAGACTAATTTATATGTGGTTGCGGGCCTCCATTTCGGTAAACAAAAGGATAGTAAAATGTTTATGAAATACCCTGATGATGTCTCTCGAAAATCTAAGCGGAAAAATGATTGAGAAAAGTCTGCGGGAAGAGAAATTGATTTGAGAGGGAGAAATGGTACCTAATTTGTAAAGAAATTGAAATTAACATAATAAATATGCCAAGATACAATTAAAAGAGGTATCTAAAAATGGAAAATTGTATGATATAAATAACAAAATGTTGAACAAATAATTCACCGCCATTTAAGATTGTGTAACTTCTCCCTAAAAAAAGAAAAATAACACTTGCTCACTGTCACAGTTCGATCTGTTCATTAGCTCCGACTTGTCACTAGAATTTGGAGCAAAAGCAGCAGCAACCGCCGAGATTTGGTCTGGCATTGTTGCCGTAATTGAATTAACACCTACGGGGCAACGTCTGCCTGCCGTCTTTGTGGCAGGTTCAACGTCACGACACGATGCTGGACAAATAAACAAACGAAGCTGATCAAGTGCAACTGCACTGCACAGAGAGTTTTCTTTCCCTCAACAAGCAAAAAACAAAAACGAGTCAAGTTGTCACACAAGACACAAGAGCCATTTCCCACTCCTATTCCCTTTCCCAGTCCCAGTCCCAGTCGCAGGCCCCATTGCATGTCAAAGTCGAGCACTGAAATCGCAGAGCGAAGATATATGAGCACATCAACGTGAATTAACAGACACATTAAGCGATAGCCGATCGCCGAACAGAGAACACGAGGCAAGGCGACACAAGCTCTGGCAGCGAGCAGGCCCAGAACGAAAGACTCTGGCAGCGAACCCCGTAACGAAAGACTCTGGCAACGAACTTGGCTCGAAGACGACCATCCGCGGAAGAGGAAGAAACGGAAGTCCACTGATTCACGGCTGGGGAATGTGGAATGCGGAATGTAGTGCCATATGCCATATGCACAAATGACGATCGCATCTACAGCTAATATTCTTTATGGCCATATCGAATTTCATGCGAAATCATATCGAGCAGAACAAAACAGAACGGATCCGATCGGATCGGATCGAAACAGAACTGGCTGTGGCTGTGACTGTGGCTGTGGCGCCCAAGAGTGTTGGCACCTGTTTGCTTTCGACAGACACTCCAAAGAACCCCTCCTCACACCTTCCGATCCAATGGCACAAAGCAGAACTGAAAATATTCAAACAATTCGCATTTGCGTGCTAATCAATAAATTTGCCTGTGAAAACCATTTTGATTGCTGAAATCAAACGAAACTTGTAAGAGATCACAAAGAGATGGTAAACCGAAAGTGGAATACTCTTTTTGAAGGATTATAATCCGTAAAATATATTATAAAATCATGAAATATAACCATATATCAGGAGAATCACTGGAAACCAAGCATTTATACCACGAATAATAGTCATTTTTGAAGAAGCAAACTGCATGATTTATATTCTGAGCAATTATTTGGAAAGTATTATTTGTGACGTTATATATGAAATGTTTATTTAAAAACGGATACTATGTTTTTAAATACAATTTGTATATATTTTATATATTATGTTTAACAAGTTATGTATTTTAAAATGTAATTCCTATTAAGTTTGGACAACTAAAACCAATCTCCATACAATATAAATTAGCTAAAATATTTGAAAAAGAACTAGTTTGTATTTATGATTAAGTTATTAGAAATAATGCCTTTTCCCTCAACAACTTTGCATTATTTTCAACTCATAGTACTTGGCTTAATAATTTATAATTGATACCAGCTCTCCGAGGCTTTGTATATTTTGTTTCTCTGGCATTTCTCGGGGAGATTGTCATTAAACAAATGTGCCAGAAGCGGCTACCAAACGGCAACAACAATAACGTAAAATTCGGGTTCCGCACGTCACTCGCTGGAATTCCCGTAAATCGTCTGCTCAAAATTTGCTGTTTTGTTGTTTCTTTTTTCCGAGTTTTTTGTTTTTGTTTGTTTGGTCCGTTGGATGGGTTGTTTCTAAAAAATTGTTTACAGCTATACAGCGTTCATCTTCGATCAATAAATCCGGTTTTTCTCTTGTGGGCAAAACAAAAAGAAGGCAGTTCGTATATGTAGTTTTTTTGATTAACTTTCGCCTAAATAATTGCACAATAAAAATTGTGTGGAATTTCTGTTGTTTCTGTTGTTTTGATCGAATTTTTTAGCTGCTTATGGTGGGTTTTCCTTCGTTTTTGTTTGTTAAAAGCTCGACTTTGGATTGAAATACACACACTGCACACACTGGCGGCGGCGGGCTGTGTCTGTGTATCAATTAATCGTTCTGTTTGCTATTTATAGATTTTGCGGTAAATTCGCTAATAATACTCGAATTTCAACGAGGCAGCACCCGCACTCGCACTCGAAAAGCCACCATATTTGCCCTGAGTTTATTAATAATTCGCCAGCCAGCCAGCCGAAGCCAATGAGCAGTTAAGAATAATAAAAATCATTTTATATATGATCCATGATTCATGGCCATGACCAGTCTGTGCAGAGACTTTGTCGCAGCTCTCGGCTGGGCTTATATGGCCAAGAATCGGTCGGATGCTAAAGGGTGACTAAGATCGGATTGGAGTAATCTGGTGGCGGGTCCAAAAACGGCTGCTGTGGGTTAAGTGGCTTAAGCTGATTGGCCCGGCAATCAACAGATGATCAAAATATGTCCAAAATGCCATAAATAGAAATTTTGCAGACTTTGCAAATTATGAATTTCTGTAGCTGAACTTTAAATCGAACTAAATTGGGCAATGATTGGGTGTAGGTTTTTTTCTTCTATTCAAATATTCTATAATTATTGTTATAAATTTCATTGAAAGATTAACGAATATTAAATAAATAGAATAAGCTTAATTATTTAATTAAGATTTATTGATACTTTATTGGCGCCTGATTTAATGGCTATATTTTCATACATTTATTTATATTTTTTTCACAAATATTGCTTGCTTTGATAATTGGGAAAACTAAATCGAAACTTTTTTAAAAATCGTGGAAAATATATTTATTTATAATAATAACATTTAAAGAAGTACCTTGGAAATATATAAATATATTTAAATTCCCTGTTAAAATAGAGAGCTAATTCATTATTTAGAAACGAAACAAGTTCCCTCAACTTAATAGTAAAACTGTCTCTATTTGAATTCCTATTGGAAAACCCTAAGTTTAATTCAAGAAAACTAGTTTTGATCATTCAAATAAAATCAATTTAATTTCAAATCGCCTTTCTTTTGTTAGAAAACAAAACCCCTCAAGTTATTTGAAAACTTAACAGAGAAATCTCGTTTAATTAAAGCGTACGACGTGTGACTTTTATGGAGCACTTATTCCGGCACATTTGGGATCGGCCCCGTTCCGTACTGTGTTCTGTGTTCTGTTCGGTTTGGCACTCGGCTTCGAACGCTATTAAAATCGCATTACCCATCATCGGGAGAGTAGGAAAGCGGAGGAGACAGGACCAGTTTGAGGTCTTCACTGTGGTCCTGGCACTCCGAACTTGGGCTGGGCCCCATCGATGATGATGATGATGATGATGGCTAATAGCTTTGTTAGCTTTTGTTCGTCTGTGTCTGTTGGCTTGTGACTTTATTATGTCGTTCGGTGCATTCGTCTCTCCAAGCCCCAGCCCCTCGATTTCCCCGCACATGGAATTGGTTAACTCCGGAGGTTGGCCCCATTGTCTTGGGCAATCGTCAACTTGGTTTCGGTTTCTGCCAGATGAAATTGTACCAAATACAGCCCGAAAGGCCCCGCAGGCACAGCGATTTGACAAATGTGCGTTTTTAGCCATCTCATTGTTGTGGCAAACAGACTTCAATATGCAAATACATTGAAATTAGTTGCCAGCCCCAGCCCAGCGATTGGATTCGAATCAGACTCTCTCGACGGGTGGCTGTAGAGTTGCTATCAGAGTCGGAGTCGGAGTCTGAGACGGAGTCGTGTCTTGTAGTTGGCTCTGTGGAATTTGCATGATTTGCCAAAGTCTGTTGGGGTTGGGGCCTTATTTTTTTTGGCGCCGCTTGCGGGGATTACGACTGATCTCTCGGGGGGCTTAATGGCCGCCGGCTGGGTTGTAACTGCCAAAGAGAGGAGCCCGGCATTCCGCTGTTAATTGAATTAAGCCGGCGACATGGTCCACTCTGCGAGTAATTGGCAGGACGGACGGGCTTTTAAGTGGAATTTGCGATGGCGCGAGTGCGATAGGGAGCGAGTTTCAGCCCAAGTCCGAGTTTGAGGACAGGGAAAAGGGACTGAGACTGGCTACCTGAGGATAGGGCTACCTAGGCCCATGCCTACCGCCGATCATTAGAGGGCCCCTGTCTAGACGCCGTCTGCGTGCCATGCGTGTAACCCTTTTGGGAGCCGAGGAACGGCCAGAACTTAGAGCCAGAACCCAGAACCAATTTGCCGCAGTTGAAGTGCAACGCAACCCCGAGAGTTCACTTAATTGCCCTGGCCTTGTCGGCTGGGTTGACGCCATGTCGGGAACCATTAGAAAGCCCACACTGCAACAAAATCTACTAGAAATATTGAACAATACATTTTTTATATAAATTTTGTCTTAAAAATATCTTTAGTACATACATAAGAATGCTTTAAAACTGATTTATGAAGTATCTTAATCCAAAGTGAGCAGGAAAATTCTCCTAGTTCAAGTTTTTCTCCGTGGCAACGCCTGTCCATATAATCACTGGCCGTCGGCCATTTTAATTGGCACGACATCTCGTCCAGGTCTGACACATGTAATGCCCCTTGGATAACCAATTACACACATTATGGCCAGAGAGAGTGGCAGCCGAGATCTTAGGAACTGGACCTCGAATTAAATGCGCCGCCCCGCTAATTTCCCGGCTATTCTTAGCGATATTTCTCAACTCATTCACTCAATCGCACATTAACCCCCTGCTCCAAGTCCCGCCAGATTCGGCGATTTGTCGATTTGGAAATTGCGTACCCTGCACACACATGTGGCAGCCCCATCCAGCGCCAGGGGCATTCGACAACATGAACAATGAACCCACACACGATAAGCCGCGGCCCGCGGAGGAGACTGGCGCAATCCAATTGAAATCAACACGAGCCTCAATGCTGGGCCCTTGACAAGAGTCAAGAATCGAGAATTTGGTATGGCACTCGAGGAGCTCTTCGGGGGAATCACACGACGACATTGAAGCTCGGTGTTACATAATTGCCACAACGCAGCTAGCCTTCTTCCTGAAAGCAAAAATTCGACTTCTTCGGGGTGATTAATCTCAAGTCTTGCCACTTAATCAAAGTCGCCTAATGCGAACAAAGAACTATATTTAATGGGAGGTAAATTCTATATAATATATATACATGTATAGTTGATGATTTACATTGTCCTTGTCAACGGCGAGTTGCTTGACAAATTGCAGCTAATCATCGGGAGCGGAAACGGCAGCGAAAATCGAAGCGATCGTCACGTAGGCGATCGCTGCTGCATTTGTTATTATTATTCGCTCATATGTATATGTTGCGTTATCAATTGCAGAAATTAACATATTATTCAGGGTACTATATAGTCCAATATATGAGCTTAGGCCTTATCAGTTCAGCAGTTCAGCAGGAAGTGTAACAAGCACCGATTTAGGGCGGCATAAGGGGCTGGAAGTGAAGGAAGAGGGTCCTTAATTGGTTAAGAAATTGAATATTTATATATTTACATTAAAATATATATTTCCTAAAAAAAAAATACTTTTAATGGGTACTACTCTGTACATCCTGTTCTAAAATTAACTAAGGGCATCCCTACTCTTCCCTTTTTGTCCCAGCTCACAGAGGGTACTCCCTGGTCCATCACTTTCACCGGACATTGACACTTGTCCGTATGCCGCTGACATTTGTTAGGTCAAGCACCGATTTGGGCCTTCAAATCTCTCTTTCCCATATATATACACATATATTCGCTCTCCCGATCGCCGATCGCCAATCGTCGATTGCCGCTGGGTGTGTCACACGATCTCCGAGTGGGAATGGGAATGGGAACGGGATCCGAGCCGGGTCTTGGGATTACGCCGGGGATTGGGATTAGCGCTTAGTGATTCACTGAGATTCGTATCCGCATTCGGCGTTTGGTTGGCGCCACTTTGAAGCAGCGGCTAGGAAATCAATAAAATGCCAAAAAAGCCAAAACAGAGAGAAGTTGCGAGACAACAGATCTTTGGCGAATTCGTGCTTGTCCAAGACAAATAATAATAAAATATTATGCGCCATCGAAATTAATTATAACTCAAACAAGCATTACAATATTCCCTGGCTGGCGCCAGGCCCCGTCAAAGATCATTAACATTTTTATGATCCGCCAGTCGAGCGGCGAACAAAGAGCCACCACACATAAGGCCCATATCTGTTGTTACCTGAACCAATACACAGGCACACGCACAGCCGGCCAAGAGTATATCCGAGTACGCGCCCATAAATCGCAAAACTAATAATGTCCAGGTTGTCTTAACACCTCTGACGGTTCTGTCGGTTCTGTCGGTGGGATGATTCGCAGAATTCAAGGGCTGGCGAAAGGAACCAAACCGAACCGAACCGAACCTCTTCCCGAATCCCATATCTCATCTGAGGAGAAGTCGTAAAACCCAAAAACGAAATGATTTACTGGCCCTCTCTCTTTAATGTGGCAAGTGCAAAGTCTCTGGGTCAGATCCAGAGATTCAGAACCAAAACAGACACACACACGCCCGGTTCTATATTTAATTTGAACAACAAAGTTGTAGGTACAAATTGGTACGAGACACCTGCAGAATATCCAAACAAAAATCTATTTTCGACCGCTCCTCTGTTATTTTTAAACTAACCGGCTTGATCGTGATCTTTCTCCACCAACACACACTTTTCTTTCCAGTCATAATTCACGCCAAGCCGCACGCAACCAGACAGCAAAAAGTATTTATCGGGAATTGTGCTGAGGAAAAACTAATAGAGATTTCCGCGAACATCGACCGTCTGTGAAAATGTGTTGCCAATCGAGCGGCCGGGGGAAATCTTCTGCGCAGTCTTCTTCAAGTGGACAGCGGCCACGGGAACCATCTGCCAAGTCATCATCAGCGTCAGCGTCAGCATCAGCATCAGCTTCATCATCACCAGCATATAGCCGATATAGACATCAAATCCAGGGGCCGGTCCTCGTCCTGATCCTGCTGGCCCTGCTCCAAATCCAACTACAGGTAGTCGCCGCCGGAGTGGGCCAAAGTCTTCACGGTGAGTTTCTCTATAAATGGATCGATCGTTCGATCTATAAATATTAATAGAAATAATTTTGAAGTGCTTATTTCTCGGGCTCTTGAGATTCTTAAGAGATCATTAGGGGTTCTTAAATAGTAACCATAATTGTTCAACCAATATAAGTACTTTGAGAAGTAGCCCAAAATTAGATTTGAAAGTTAAGAATAGTTTTGTTTTATGATTCTTCTTACTTTTCTACCATTTAATATTTCGTTTGGCTTAAGATACTTAGGTTTGCTTGAATATAGTTCACATTTCTGATTTAAAACTTAGCAAATTGAAGAATACCTCAATTAATTAAGAGATATTGCTCAATTTCCTTGGGTCATGCCTCATAAATTCTCGTATCCGTCTCATTCGCATTAAAACATTGATTACCTCATCAATAATATTTTTACGATCCAACCGAAATCATTTGAGGACTGTTTCTAATATCATAATTATTTTATCACTTTTCTGGCCATAAATTTCGTTTCCAATCCGCTCGTTAAACTTTCATCTAACCTTGATGAAGATCAACATTCTTACCGAGTTGGAAAATAATAATACCCAAAAAATTCAGCCCGCTAACCATCTAAGCGGATTCACTAGAGGCTTATAACTATGAATCACGGATTTTAGCTGATTTTTACGAGCTTATAACAGCTTTAAGTGCCAACTGCATCGATCGGTTATGGAGAGGGGTTCGAGTTATTCCGATCGCTTTTCCACGTAACTTTTCTCAGCGAATGTAGACTGAGTCAGAATCCGACATTTTGAGAATTTTTTTATGGGGGGTACTCGGAAACCTTTCGCTGGGTGTTCGTATTTATTGGAAATTAACTTACTAGGCACTGAGAAGTATTATCTTTTCAGTGTATTATTCATGCCAGAAAAGATTTTATTAAAAGTTTTTCTTCTGGAAACATGCAGTTTGCTCTTTCAAATATATTTAAGTAAAGCTTTTATTAGGGTGCTAGCATCTCTCATCATATTATATCTTCCTTATAACCCTTTAATTCTAATTATATTAGATTAATTAAAATTCAACAGAAAGAACTAGAACTTGATAATGTTTTATGCCATTCCCTTTTGTTAATAAATCTACATAGACAGATAATAGTTTTATGATTTGTAAGAACGCTGAGTACCGCTCTCTACTGTTGTTAGGCGTCTAGGCCCGTGTCCGTTCTAAACACGTGCCGTCGAAGCCCCCTCAGCTCCCTGGCTCTGCCCCAACTCTGACCCACCGCTGAACCCCGCTTAATCCCCTCCTTCCACTCCATTGGCCGGCGCTTAATCTGCGACTGTGATTAATCGGCGAACGTCGCCGACGCCACCGGTGTAGGGGAGAGGACCGAAATCGGGGGGAGTCTGCTATATAGAGACTATATACTGGCTACTGACTGAGCATTTCAAGCGTTGTCTCCGTCTCGGGCCTTCTTTTTTTTGTTTTTGATTTTTGATTTCGTCTGGGGCTTCTCTAAAAATCACACTGAGTGGGCTTCTTTTTATGGATTTTCGAGTGTGTTAAATGAAAATAAAAATCGCATAAATTAGATATATTGCAATGTCAATATCGGGTTACTTGAACCCAGTTCATTAAGTGTTCTAGCCGAAAAGAGAAAGGCGTCGGCACAACCTAAAATTTATTTTTTTCTGTTTCTTTTGGGGAGAGGAAAATGTTTCATTTGATTTAGGGAGACGGGAGTTTGTTATAGGGAAAACCCAGCAGGACACAATCGCATAACAGGAAAGAGTCGACCAAGAACAATAATCATCCGAGGTCCGGCATCAAAGAACAAAGCGAACCAAAAACAAACAAGCGACCAAATTACACAGATTGTTTCTGGGAGGGAAAAGCTGAGTGCTGGGAGCTGGGAGCTGGAGCTGGAGAGAGATCAAGTAGGAGGAACCACGATAATAATGCTGAATAAAACAAAGTCCTAAAGCCGCCCACGAAGATCAGACCAAGAGGAAGAGGATGGCGAAGAACAAGAAGGTAGCTCGAATGGATCACATTCCTACCTCTTGACTTATTCAGATACACAGGAAAAATATTTGGGTAGTTCATTGTCTTTTTATTTCTTAGTCCCAGGTGGACATCGTAAATTTTTAAAAAATGAAAAAGGTCAATTAAATCATTTAGTTATTCGACATAAAAGAGAGTTCAAACCATATAAAACCAATAATAAAACATTATACCCAATATTCGATTAATCTAAAATAAATTTTGCAATTAGAGCATGTAACTAGAAATGAGTTAGGAAATTTTTTCCCGTGTAGCGCCGGCGTCTTCATTTATCGCCGGGTCTGTCTGTGTGTGTTTATCAGCACATTGCAGGTGGTCTTCTTTCTCTCTTTTTTTCGGTTCGGCAAGAAGAAGAGCGAACTGCGCCTGCTGGGGTCGTGTCTCGCCCTGTCCCTATCCCACTGCACCCCACCTTGATCACTGTTTGTACCTGTCTCCCCCTCCGTTTCCGTTTGCCTTTTGTTGTTGCTGTTAAGGCTTTTGTGTTGCAGTGGCTATGTTTTTTGTTGTTGTTGTGGAACATGTTTAACATGCAATGCTTCGCTACTTTTGACTTAAGCGCCAGCAGCGACGTCGACAGCGATGCCGGGCTAAGGAAAAGGTATAATCGAAATAAAGAAGCAACAACAACAACAAGGAGAGGAAGAAGAACACTTACACAGAGAGAAATAAGGGTACACAAATAGCAATACAGAGCTAAATTCAATTGTAAGAGATTAAGTAAGGATAAATTAATATTTAAAGATATTTTAAAATAAAAAATATATATTTGTTTCGATATTTCTTCCTTCGAAAATTCAAACAGACCCCTTTAGGGTCTCATTCAATATTTCAATTAATTTGACCGATTTCTTTCCGTGCACATTATACACACATTCCCATTTATATCGTGGCCTAATATCATTGACCTGCGGAATGGAGATCAGCTGCATAAGAACGGGGGAGTTGGGGTTGGGGGCTGAGGTTCGGGGCATTGGGATTGGAGGAGTCCATTTTGGGTCACGTGCTCGGATAAGATCTCAGTCGGTGGGCAATTTTCGGCGTTTGTACATGCCATGAATCGCCTTGTTTGTGTTTGTTTGGTATTATTGCGTCAAGAGTCAACGTCAGGGGCAGGAAATGCAGTGGGTGGGGATTATCTGCCGGGAAAGGGGATTAACCACCACCACCGACCGATAAGAAATTATATCACTAATCCGCGCTTTCCTTCTTTTCAGGCTGGAGGATATCCTGCTCCAACGAGGGCGAAGAAGTCAAACAGGAACAGTTCAATTGCTACAATTGCGAGTGCAAGGTGAGTCTTTATAAAAAAGGAGCAAAAGGAGTGCTTGCCACTTTAATTTCCCAGCTTCTTCCCCCATGTCCCCACACACTTCGTAGCTCCATTTTTTAAGGCTCCACAGATCCTTGCCAAGTTTGCGAGTGGAGCTCGCCTTTTGGCCTCGATAAAAGTCACTTAAAGCGAAATGAAACGAAATGAAATAACATAAACATTCTCGCTGAAATAAATCTCTTGTAGTCTGGTTCCGTCCTTCTTCCTCCTGTAAGACCCTCTCTCCCTGCTCCCGCCCTTGTTTCCATCTCGTTCTCAGCATGGGACGACGCCAGTGTCCAGCCAGCAGGACATTCAGACTCGTGTCATTGCAGTCGCTACTTCCTTAGCGGCCTGCCAAAATGAAAAATACCGAAAATGTGTAGAATATTTCACCAAGAGATTACCAGCCAACACTCATAAGGTCGAATACTTTTTGGACTACCGTTAGCTACAGGCAGAAAAATACTACCAACATTGTTTATAGAATCAAAACTTCATTGGTTAAACTTGGCAGAATTAAAGTCGTTTAATTAATTCTAAAAATCACAAAAAAAGTAAGAAAGCTATAGTTAGAGTATTCTTAGCGGTAAGATACCCGGTACCCAAAGCTTTTTGAACTTAATATAAAGACAAAAGGACACGGCTAAGTGAAAACTAATATAACGGAATGCTCAAAATAATGTTTTTAGAATACTCGTGAAATAAAAAAGATAATTTTTTCGCCCTGTGCAGGAGTAAAAGAATCTCAAACAGCTGATGATTTTTTTGCCGGATTCAACTTAAATGTTTGAGTTTGTTTGCATTTGTTTGGCTTCGAATCTTCCTCTTCCTCTTGCCAATCCGCATTCACTCCCTCCATCTCTGTCTCACTCTCGCCGTCTCCCTGAGGCCATCCCTGTCCCTCTCTGGTGAATTTTTATGATCCAAGGTCGTCAAACGGGTTTCGCGCAGTGTGGGTCGTCCCATGGTATTGGTATGGCGGTGTGTTGGCAAGGGTATTCGGTTCGGCGTTGGATCGATCTCTATATGTTTGTCTGGTTGTATGTAGCCGATAGTCGGCAGTCGATCGTTTGACAAACACTTGGCGCCGCCGCCGTGATTTTTCGTCGCCAGCTACCAGGCGACGGCCCCTCTCTTTCACTCCCTTCTCCAGCAGCAGGCAACACTCGCCTCCCCCTTTCACCCACTCGCTCTGACAGCTTCGTGTCGTCATTAAGCGAGCGCGTGCTCAGCTGGCTGATCGGTGGAGAGAGTGGAATGGAGAGGGATTTCGAGAGGGACAGGTGATGCTGCGACAGGGTTGCCACCACACTCAGAAAACAAAAATTGACATAATATAATTTTACTTAATTTATTTATAAGCTTACATTTTCAAATTTTGTATTATACCATAATAATCTTTATTAAATAAATAAGCAAAGATAACATGAAATACAATTTAAGAAACTCAGGGCAACGTTTCTATCTCTATTTTTTTTACAATTTTTAAACAATTTGTTTTGGTTTCTAAACACTAATAATGTGATATATTCAAAATGTTTAAAAACAATAAATTATTCATTAATTTATTAATAATAATATTACCATATTATTTGCCGAACCACCCCATATTTCCTCCCAGTGTAGCTGTCGTGAGCCTGTTGCTAATTTAGCGCTAAGCGCTGCTAAACGCCGCTGCTCCAATTTGAGCGGCAAGCGATCGAGCTGGCGCCGATCGAGCCATCGAGCGATCCAAGCGATCGAACCGATCGATCGATCGATCAGAGAATCTTATTTTTGCCTGCGGCTGAGCTTGACTTTGCGTCGAGACGCGACGCGTCGCGTCGCTTCGTTGTTATTATTATTTCCATTGTTGCTGCTGCTGTCGTCGTCGTCAAGTGGGCGTAACCGAAATTAAAAAGCAGCAGCAAAATCGCAAAAAAAAATAAGAAAGAAAAAAAAAGAATACGATACTGGCGCCACCTTACTGGGAAGGCGCCGTCGCTATAGCTGTCTCTTTCCGCGTCGCTATCTCCGCCTCTTTCGCTCGCTGAAATCATTAAAAGTTCATGAAATCGAACTTAACCCGAGCTTCGGATGCGATTTCTCTTAATTTCGCTCTTAAGACGAAAGCCGCCAAAAATACACAAATTCCTCAATGGAGCGTGTGCAAGACGTTAAGACCGTAATCGGAGCTTAAGCCCATAAATTCGTTAATTAGTACAAATAATGCAAATTTTGGCTAAATCAGTCCTTTTTAAGGGATCATAACGGGAATAATTTCTACCTGAAACGCTAAATATAAATGATGAACTTTACATAATTATCAAAACTTTATTATATAAGAATTTAAGTTTATAATAACGTTTAACATTAACATTTAATGGGTTTTGTAATTAAATAATACATATTTACATTATTTTATTTTTCTCTATTATATTAACACCCTAATTATTTAGCCTTCCTCCTGAAACTTGAGGATGGTATCCAACCCAAGAAAGCTACGTTCAAAATTGAATCCTCCTTAAATTTGCATCAAGCTTAGAAGTCTTTTTTTTTTCTATGTTAAAAAATCATATTATATCTTCAAGTTTTTTTCCCTTTCCCTTTAATTTCTTCAATATAATGTCTCATTCAGCTTTTCGGATGCTTGAAAAAGGTTGTTGGCAGTGCTGCTTCAATGAGTTCTCATACTCTGTGTACTGTGTGTAACTCTCGCATTATTCCCACCCATTTAAGTCGAAAGTTTACGACCGGCGTTTATTGTATGAAATATATTAATATACGGGGGTATGCATAGCGACGACGGGGCTTAAATATTTGCTGTGTGGTGGAAAATCGTCAAGGACAAGCCAA